>MNCI01002312.1:0-39602 GCA_015680685.1 Gnetum montanum
CGTACGCGATATCGCGGCCTAGTGTAAACCGCGTCTCATCAGTCGGTGTAGTAAATGATCAACCCATGGAAATAAATTGGTATAGTAGCATTCTTACTTATCTCATTTCCCAAAAACACCACAGGGGTTGGTCTTTAGGAAGAAATAACAGTTTCTTCACAAATCCAAGTACTTCATGGAAATTAAGGGACAACTCTATAAAGTTTGTCCTGATGGCTTGGTTCGATGGTGCATGCCCGATAAGGATCAATTAAAAGTTCTCCAGGATGCTCATGAGGGTCCCTGTGGGGGTCACTATGCTAGAAGATGAATGACTACCAAGGTCCTGCTTGTAGGATATTATTGGCCAACACTATTTCAGGATGCCCATCATTTTGCCCAATCCTGTGAATGCTGCCAACATGATGGTGGAATGACTACTAGAATGGAGGATCTGGAACAATGGATTCAACGTTTGGAACCCTTCGATATCTGGGGGATAGATTATATGGGGCCTATTACATTAATGTCCAATGGAAAAGAATATATCATCGTTGCTATTGATTATTTAACCAAATGGGCTGAAGCAGCTGCAGTAATAGACTGCACATCATCCACAGCTGCATGATTTGTACAACAACAAATTGTAAATAGGTTTGGTGTGCCACGTGTACTCATCTCTGATAATGGAACACATTTTACGAGTGCAACCTTTCATAAATTGATGCAACGCTTAGGGGTTGAGCATAAATTGACCACACCTTACCACCCCCAAGCTAACGGCCAAGCCAAGGTTACTAACCGGGAGATCACAAGAATATTAACGAGAACAATTAGCAAATTTAGGTGAGACTGGAGTACGAAACTGAACGACACTCTCTGGGTGTACCGCTCAACTTGGAAGCTCCCTACAGGCTATTCTCCCTATGAGTTAGTGTACGGAAAACTACCAAAGCTCCCTATACCGAATGAGCTTCGTACACTATCAATGGCTTGCGACCTTCACCTAGACCTTGACCTAGCATAAAAACAACAGTTGGCAACTCTGAACGTGCTAGACGAGAATAGATTGGTTGCACTATTGTTAAATGAGTTGCACAAGGCACATAGTAAACAATGTCATGACTTAAGAATTCGAAGGTTTAGGTACCAACCAGGAGACAAGGTCCTTTACTGGAATCCCACGCATGTACCACAACGTACAAAATTTCAAACATTGTGGGAAGGATCCTATATTATTCATACAACCTTCCCCTCTAGAGCCATGATGATATACAAGCTTGACAACCTGAATAAAAGGTTATTGGTCAATGTACAACAAACAAAACCTTTCCATGAACCAAAAATAGCCAGTACAAATTACACCTCTACTAGTGGGCAACCGCACTCTCTATTTCGGATCTCCCCCTTGCAATTCAGTAATGGGGGAGATGGCCACCTATGCTGATCATTGGAGGCCCTCAGTCTTTTTGATTTTTGCTTTTTTTTTGTTGTACACATTTTTGTTTTACACATTTCTTTAAATTTTCTTGTTTTTGTTTTACAACATCGTTATAATTTTCCATTTCTTGTGTGTGTTTGCATGTGTGATCCACCTTGTAAGTTTGTCACCCAATAAGTGTTCTTCACGATGGTATGAACAATTTTCATATTGATTGCTAATGTTTGTTTTTACCTTTAAGTCATGATGTTGATATTAAGGTATGTTTCTTTTGATATGGTAGGCAATAAGTTCACTTCATCCATCCATCCACCAGTTTCTATGGTCTCTCTCGACTTGGAAATGTATACTCCCCTTCATAATAAGAACTTTAACGAATTGGTGACTGGGCATTTCTCAAACTAAGGAAGGACTCAAGGATTGAAAAGGGTGTGCCTTCAAGGGAACTTGATGCATTTGTGTTGGCAGTTCTCTTGGGTGCTTGGATGTTTTCTTCTTGAGTTTTCTTACTATTTCAATGTTACCCAATTATCGGAAGTTGAGTCAATAAAAATAAGAAGTCTTTGCATGGTGTGGTTCTCATGCATAAAAACACAAAACACAAAAAAAAGAAGAAGAAAAGAAGAAAAAAGAGAGAGTGAGAATTCAAAGCACACCCCTTAGACCAAATAATTATTTGGGCCACAAGCACTAGTTATGGAAATAAGAATGTTCCCTTTAACTAAGGCCCTTCTCGCTTCCCATTCTCTCCTCATTTGTTTTGTCGGAATGGTGGTGGCTCTTGGGGGAGGCATTCTTGTTACTTCAAGGGGATGGATTAGCTGAATGCATTGATGCGAAGTCACGGTATGTGGTTGGTTTGAGGCCGGAGTTGGAATGAGTTTTGCTAAGTCACATTAATCATGACACAAATAAGGGGCTGTACACCACCTTGTTCTTGAGACTCCATTCTCCTCTCTCCATCCTTCTCTCCATTATTCACCTCATTGCCGGTTGTATCATTAGTGTATATTTTAGTTGACACATTATTTTCTTTTTGGTAAATTCTTGCGGTTAAGACTTTAACTCTTGTTCCAAATGACATTCCCAGAGCCTACAGACTCTTTGAATGTGGGCTTTTCAGGGCTTTAAGGGCATGAGCCTGCTTTGGCGAGGACCCATTAACATTCCTATTTGGTGCACCTATTAACTTCTTTTCCCTAACATTTTTGCAATCTATTTTATCTTGTTCATTTCCATCTTGACATCCATTTCATCGATGTCATAGTTGTCCCTTTTTATCTATCTTTCTTGTTCCTTTTTATTTCTCCATTCTAATGCTACCAGAGTTTCGCGATTAGTCATGGGGGTACAGGGCCTGAATTTTTCGATCTTCTCCTAGCCCCAATTTTTTCCTAACCCCTACACCTTCGGTAGTCATCAATATTATATCTCCAGATCTGTATCAGCCATACCACAACCTAGCCAATGGACTTACACTGAAGCAAGGTATCAACTACATTGAAATTCATTTACCTTTGTTAATATAAGATTGTGTTGTGTGTGCAGATGGCAATCATACAACAATGGAGGGGATCTGGAAGGAACACTTGGAATGGAGCAGTGCTGGAAGCAGCTATGCAAGGAGCAAGATTGATGGTGCCCTTACCGATGGACAACAAAAGGCACAATCTTGGCATTGGAAGCAGCAACACTTCTTTCTCTCTCTCTTTCTTAGCTGCCAAATGAGGCCTGATGTCAATGTAATAAGGTGTTCACCCTTGTTGTCATGAACACCAGTTTTGTTATGTCTTGTAATGATGATCCATTCACATGTCATCCCATTAGTTTCATTTTGAGTCAATAATCCCATACCTTCCCAATATTATTTTAAGGAACTCGAGGACAAGTTTTCATTTAGTCATGGGGGTATGATGGGACGCGATATCACATCCCTCATGATATCGCATCTTCCCTTGCAATATCATGTATGCTATATCGCGGTGCGCTGTCATATCTATAAATAAGAGGCGGGTCTCTCTCGTTTCCAGATCTAGGCCTAGACCATAGGGAAACTCTGGCAGTTTTTCCACTCCAGAGATAGATTAATTTCCATGTGCCGCAGTAGGAACTCTAGAGTGAACGGATCTTTATTCGAGCAAACATTGTACCTGAACATAAGTTTGTGTACGACAATAAAGACGAGCTTCTTGGATAAACCTTGCAGTGAATGGAATAGGCTAATTAGGAATTTATTTACTATTATTTATTACTTATCATTTAAATGCTTTATTAGGAATTAATTCTCTCGCAACCCTTCTCTACTAGTTAAGTGCCTTAGTACAACCGCTTCGAGCACGTGCGTTATGCGTGGTGATCCCAGCAATGACTAGCGTTTGGTAGCCACAGTTGCATCGGTTCATGTTTGTTGATCTTGTTGCATGGTGTTGAAGACTTGATTTGTCTTTTGATTACTTCTCATCTATGTTTGTCAGCAAGAGGGGTATGACCCTATTATGCATGAGCTCTATTGCATAGTTTTTAAGGTTAGTTTTCTCAATGATGCATATTCTTGAGAATTGATCTTGCCATCTAAATTGAAGCTACATTCAAGTATAGTGTGCCTTGCTATATGCTAGGTCACACTTTTTATAGTCTTGAGGTCATATCTTCAACTAACTTTGGTTATTGCCTGGGCCTTTTTTCTTCCATCTTGTTCTTCCTTTATCAAAAATATAATATGCGTCATAATTTTGAATGGTAAAAGAACTACAACTTATGATCAAGCGTTAAGTGCCTTCTTCAATTCTAGGTCACCTAAATACAAATATAGGATGGCCAATGCTATGGTTCATGACCCATTTAGGTAGATGGGATGATAAACATGGGTGAGAATATAAAGATCCTGACATTGAGTTGGATTTCTTCCCCTATTCAATGGGAAGGTTTTTTTTAAAAAATATCAAATAAATCAAATGGTCAAAATACTTACCTCTCTTTCCTCTCATGCTTCATTGGATTTTGGTGGTTTGGCATGACCATTTGCAGTTCCATCTAGATTTCTGGGCAAGTGGTCAAATTGGGGCTTCCAAACATACTCAATTGACAAGCTTGGGTATTCAAAATTGCTAGTAGCACCACCAAAACTGGTGCCAAATCAAAAATAGCCTATTTTTTTGGCCAGCTTTGATACCAAATGAAATAATTGAGAGCATTAATGTAGAGATAATTTGAGAAATGAGAAAGAATCAAAATAACCTAACATGAGACTCCATGATAGAACATAGAGAATACACAAGAAATGAGGAGTTGGTCCACACCCCCAACCAAACTGGGGTAAGCAGTGAGGCACCCAAATTAGTTTTTGACTAATCCCTTGATTTTAGAGATTCTTCCTCATCATCTCTTATACACTTCTTATTATTTATGAAATTTCTTTAATATGTACCTTAAATGGGTACATGATAATATTATCATCCTCTTTCTTTATCATATGCCATAAATTTAATGTTGGCATTATCCTCACAAGAAGACCTTATATCCCATCTTAAATGAAGCCTAAGACAAGTGTTGTAACATCCAACAACATCAATTAAAGGCAATGAAAGTATGGGATAGATGAACATGAAGACATCACATCATATTTTAGCGCTTTTTTGTAAGAAATTATGCATAACTAAAGCTCCATCATCTTTTATTCCCATTGCTATAAGAAGTTATGTCAATTGAAGTTCCTTGCTATGAGAAATTAGGTTCAGTTAAAATATCCATCCTCATCCATTGCTTTGAAAAATTATGCATAGTTAGAATCCCCATATTTTTTTTTGTTTTTTGTTTTTTGTTTTGCTATGAGAATAGTGCATAGTTCATTTTTTATCCCTTGTTGCAAGAAATTATGAATAATGCATCCTTAATTCCTTTTGTTATGAGAAGTTGTGTATAGCTAAAATACCTATCCTTTATCCTTTTGCTATGAGAAATTGTGCATAGCTCAACCCATATTTCTTAATATGAGAAATAGTAAATAACCTAGCCATTATCCCTTGTTGTGAGAAATTATGTATAACATATCCTTCATCACCTTTTGTTGAGGAAACTTTATGAGTAGCCTCATCACTCTACCTAGCTATGAAAATCCATGCTCAATTTTAGTCTTCTCCTTGCAATGCAAAAACATTAGTGCTTGTGGAACATCCCTTCATTCCTTTAGAATGCTATGAATAAAGAAAAAAAATGATAAAAAGAAAAGAAAGGATTGATGCAATTCTAATTAGACTATGGCAATGGTAGTGGGGTAGACTTGACTAATATATGCTAGTAGAAGAAAAAGGGAAAACCTTTTTTTAAAAAAGAAGAAGTAAAAGAGAGCCTTCATAAAAAAGGAAAGAAAGAAGGTCAAAAAAATGAATGAAATGAGTGAGACAAGGGTTTGTTTTCTTTGTATGTACCAATTTTTAGATGAAAAAAAAAAGGAAGTCCTTTGTGTTAAAAATAGAGTTCTTAACATAGGAGAGTGAAAAAGGATTTAGGTCAACAAAAAATTAAAAAAAAAAAAACTCCCAAAGTCTTAGAAGTAGTAAAAGTTTTAGATATATTAGAAAGAATTGAAGCTTTAGAATAGAGGAACTAGAAGTATTAACGACATGGAGTTGGAGATTTATTTATAAATATCCTTTCCCACCTCCCTAAAAAATTTGGTAATGTTAGAAATTTCTATTTCATTCCATGTCAAAGATGGAAACAATCATATATAAATTGGATTGAGAGGCTAATGTGAATGTGCCTCATCTTAAGATGAGATTTGGCCTAGGATATGAAATTTTATTTTTGTTCTTTAGTCTTTCTCTCTCCATTTTGCATAGTTTGTTTTCATTATTTTTTATTTTAAATTTTAAAAATTGACACATGGGTCCCATCTATAGAGTCATCTTGAACCATTTGTTTAAAATATAACATATTTCTTTTATTAGCATTAATGAAAATCCAATGAATGTTATACATAATGTTAGTGCTAATGCAAAGGATTTATACTCTTAGATAATCATTGCTCATGTAGTCCATATCTCGGTAGTTACAATCATGCTTTTCATAGATATTTATATTATAGTAAGAAGTGGCATAGTTTGCTCACTTGGCCACTACTTTATTTCTTCCATATATAAGCATTATAGAGGGGTATATTTTGAGGAAATTTGGCAGATTTTTCAAAAAAAGTGATAGAACTTCTAGGAAGTCTATCTTGAATCAATTTCATTGATATTTTCTTTTCTTGTGTTCAAAAAATTCAACCAAATCAAAGAGAGAGGAATCTCATGATTATGTATCTTGTTATCATTTTCTAATTAAGGGCATTTTACATCATTCCAAAAATAACCATGCTTCATTATTTACATAATTCTTAGCCTAACTAGATCATCAACTTTTATTATTTAGTATTAGAGGATCAATTTTATTTACTATTTATTTAATCTTTAATTTGAAAAGATTAGTAAGAAACTATCTAAATGGTTTCTTTGAAAGGGTTAAAACTCTTGAACTTATTATCTTTTGTTCTTAGCATTATCCTTACCTCAAATCATTATCATGGTTTCAAATTGTCTTGAACAATCCATATATATTTCAACATGATATGTATTTTAATGATTTGTTGAACAAGCAAAAAAATATTGTACTTACCACTATTCTATACTTCTATTAGATAATTTTTTATTTTTTTAATTTTGCTTTTTTGCTTGTTATTATCAATGTTAGAATTCTTTATATTTTTGTTTAAGTAGAGAGAATAAGATCATTTACAATTATTTAAGAACTTTGAATTTTTTAATATTATTATTCATTTTTGAGGTCTAGCCCCTTTTATTTGTAAATATATAAATAGTTTAATCATAGCTAACCCTCCTAGTAATAAAATTATTTATATAGCATTTTCTAAATGATATATTTAGATATTAGTAGTTTTTATAGTTCTAAAATTCTTAAGAAAAAAAATATAGATTTTAGTTTTAATGATTGTTATGTCTATTTTAATTTATTTTCAGTTAAATGGGTTATTAAAAAACAAGGCATACCTCATCCAGTTATCCTAATTTTTATGTCTACGTGCAATGAGGAAACTTATGAATATGTTAAAAAGGAACCCTAAGGAAGATTTGCATATGATTCAAAGCAAGGTATAAGTAAAAGCAAAATGTCTGGATTAATAGCCATAAGAGTGACATACTACATTTCAACGGACATGGTACAAT
Source organism: Gnetum montanum (assembly GCA_015680685.1). NCBI lineage: Eukaryota > Viridiplantae > Streptophyta > Gnetopsida > Gnetales > Gnetaceae > Gnetum > Gnetum montanum. Next base: position 7,645 of record MNCI01002312.1, read on the forward strand.
TTGAATTTGAATTTGAATTTCATTATTGAAAGAGAACTTAGTTCTATAATTCAATTATTCAAGGAACGCAAGACTTATAATAAGTGAAGCGACAAGAGATACAGGTACCGCGTAACAAATAAATCCTGAAAATCTTTTAGAAAAAAACAGACATGAGCTGAGAGTCTGAGACTGAACGTAACATCCCGTAAAGATTTACAAATAACTGAATAAGTATCCAACTATATACGTATAAAATAAGGATAAAATGATGACAAAGTTATAAATAAAGTATAGATGATGGTCTAATTTCGTTTATAACATGAAGCCTAAAACATGGATCCACCTGTTAGTAAAACTTCCATAAAGAAGTTTCTGTGTACTGGGGAACATCGTTGTCAGCAAGATGCCCCGCAAAAATGACCAGGTTTTTTTATTTTTTCCCCTTTTCTAATTTCCCCAATTTATTTTTTTCCCTTTTCTTTTTTCCCCGAAACGAAAGAACAAGACCAATGTGTTAGATAAATTTTAACAGCATTCATGGTTGTGGGTGCCCTCGTAGGTGGTTATGACGACGCTTTCATCCGCTGGATCTCTTTCAATTCTCTTTTTCACTGTGCATCTCCTCTCTAAACACCTGTAATAATTTCTGCACAGAAAAGTTCAACTACACATAAAATAGTGGTTTGATGACGACCAAGTATAAAGAAATTCTGCAAAAATGGTTCCAGTTTGTTAAAACTGAACTCTGTTATTTTATTGAAACGAACCGGATCCTTTATTAAATTATTATGCCTTTAAAAAGACGCTGCGATGTATTGTGCAAAGTCAATTGTACAGTTCAGTAAGCTGAAAATATTTTCTAAGCAAATGGTTTAGCATAAACTGTTTTTTGGCAGATTACTGGAGGATATATTTTATTTTCTAATCTCTTTCATTGTATAAAAGATTAAGCATAAAAAACTTTCCTTCTTGGTGAAAGGCAAGGTCGGTTAGACTCTTACTTTATTGATTTTATTCTAAATCTTACCAGCTCATGGTTTATATGCAGACTTTGGTGATGGAATTGCTAAGTTTATTTCTTCTTCTTGTTCTTAGTGTTCTGCTCATCCTATGATTGGTGAGGCTTAATGAAATGAAGCTTTATTAAGTAAGATTCATAGGATTTATTGTAGATGTATTACATTTTTATAATAAAATAAAAATACACTCCATAAATTGATCAAGCACCAATGGGACATCCGACATCAATAACAAATCATATCTGACTTTTCTAAAGCTAGACTCCACAAATAGACCAAGCACTAATAAAATATCAATAACAAATTATATCTGGTTTTTGTAAAGCTATTTTGAAATATAAAATTGGTGTAAAGCAAATTATGTGGCAACTATTTTTATCCGGTCTTTAACACAATCAGGTTATTTATATGCTATGAACTTTAACCCGTCTGTATCACTGTGATTCAACTCCATTAACCATTAATAATAATACAACTTATACAAGTATAAAATACGCTGAAAGTATTCAACTCCTTTCTGAATATATTTTCTCTAAGATTCAAAATTTCATCCTTAATTTTATTTCCAGAAAGCCAAAATGACTGCGTGATAGTGTAATACACCAAAATAATTTACTACACAACAACACAATTCTGGTTGCAAACGTTTGACACAGACAGACAACTCATTTATTTCCAGAGCTATAGCCAAAATTTTCAGATCATGCAACGGCATAACAGGGAATTAGGTCAAGGAAGGTACCTGGGATGCGGACGGTTTTTAATTGCTTTTCTGCCATACTTTCGCCATTTGTAGCCATCGTCCATAACTTCTTTATCGGATCTGGTCTTGAACACGTATATGGGTTCCCTTTCTCTGCTGCTGCTTCTTTTCCTATTCGGAGTTGCAGCCCTAAGAATAACAAATTATAAAAAAAGAATTTGCATTTATTCATCTATGAAGCTCTAATGTAACGTTTGAATGTATTTGAATGTACATGCAATTGAGTTTTGAAAACATTAATAACAAAATTACGAATTAGGGTTACTAATATTTAGAACAAATCAGTCAAATTTGAAACTGTAATATCTTCTCTGGGTAACGTGCTCAATTTTTCACATGGCAGAAAGTGCAAGAGACAGCGGAAAATGTAAGCCAAAAGAAGAAAAAACAGTTTTTAATCTTACGAAGGAGCGGTTTCCGGTGCTGGCAAAGGCTGAGGAAGTTTGGGGGCCTTTAGTTCAAATTCAAAGGCAAGCTGCTGCTGCGGATCTTGATCAATACCATTATTGTTAATGCTGCTGCCATTAGTTGCAGGATGAAGCTCGTCACCGTTCAAGAATTGTTGCCACAGATCTCGCAGCTCCTCCATGAAGAAGAAATGTTGACAGAATCGTGCGATCTACGGCGTTGATAAATGCCCACATTAATAAGTTAAAGCTCGGTGCGTACCACAGAATCAATTAAACAGACGAATGAACGTGAATAGTACGTAGTGGGTCTTGCCGTGCCTGTGCTGTTCATGACTCGCTGTTGAAACTTGAAAGCAGCAGCGGCGACCCATGAAGCAACCACAAAATGAGACCCTCATGTTCATTGATGTGATAGTTTTCAACTTTCTTCCAGACTGTAATACGACTTTGTAAAAGTTAAGTTAAGTCTGGTAAAATCCATTAAACTTAGAAGCTTCTGTGATCCGGCATTCTTCATCATTACTATCGTTGTAGTCTTGTCTGAACAAAATGAGGTTCATTACAAGTTCTTTTTACCATGTGCCTTTACCAAGAACTAGATCTTGGTCTGAGATTGAAACTCAATTTTTATTTCATAACTCAGCACATGTCAGAGTTAAGCCTCTAGACGTATTCCTTGCGACTATGAAGAATTAGATCTTGCAATTTCTGCGGTCTGAGATTAAAACTGAATTTTTAATTCATAACTTGGTTTTGCTCACAAATCTCGAAGCTGCCTAGGCTATGCATGTTTGATGAGTATCATGATAATGGTGGTGTAAATTTACTTTTATTGGTTATTGTGTTAAAGTTTGTATAAAAGGCATTATTTTAATATTTATTCCTCAAAGTTGATTACAACCTTTTACCTTTTCACATGCTACTAAAGTTTTATTTCCACCAAGTATTGCCTGGCATATAACTGATCTTTTGACTTTTCTTTGGCAGAAACAAGAAAATCTCTCTCATGCTAATAGAGAGGTGGAACCTGACGGTAGCACCCAGGGTGAAATCCAAGAAACCCCGGTAAAATAGTAGTATGCAAGAGATTGGAAGTTCAACTCTACGTATTTACAAATATTTGTTCCGGAAATACACTTAGAATTTTTTTACAAAAGATGCTTAATCATGTATAATGCATGGTAATCGTACATAGTCATATGCTTGAATAAACGCCAATTAAGGTACACTATGGACACTTTCCAAGGATTGGAGTCCAATTCAGGCCTAGAATTTGACTGAAATTTGTAAATAACATGTATACTGTATCTTAAATTCTAAAAATTCTTATCCTGCTCCAATGACAATGATGATGTATGCATGCTAATTATAGAGTCACATGTTCCACACAATGGACACCTTCAAAGAGTCTCAAATTACTGCAATCATATAACTGCAATAAATACACCATATATGTAAGGTAAGAATCTGAACACAGGCATGCACAACATGTCGCACACGATGGACACTTCCAAAGAATTGTTGAGAGTCCAATTAGTGCAATCCTTTGACTGCAGTAAATGGACCATAAAGGCCAGGTAAGAATCTGAACACGGGCATGCACAAACGAGACAAGTTTATGTCACTTCTTTCTGGCAACGTGTTCGATACGGCGTGGCTTTTGGACCCTAATGCACATATGAGCTGGATGCATATTCAAATAATATAATCATAATGATTTTAAATAAAAATTAGCTTGAAACCATGATCTCTGTTTTGAATGCATTAGTTTTATCTTCTATACATGCACTACCCTTTTTCAGCGCTTTATACTTTGCTTTCTAGCAAACTGTCTTGGTGTAGGATTTCGATTTTTAACAGTTTTATTAATGCAAATTTTGGTTAAAATTAAGGTGCATGTTCCTTGCCGTTAAGAGCTCCCATGCTTATTCTGTAACTCTAGAAGCCTCCGTGCGTGCAGTCTAGTCGCATAGCAAACACTGTACTCTGATCTCTAAAGAGAGGACCTTAAAACTGTGTTAATCACAATGGTGAGTTTAAAGAAAACTGTTTTAATAAATTGTCAGTGTCAGTTTCACTGATTTAACCATGATCCTGTTCCTGGGCTTTACACCCAACAGCTATTCTTTTATCAATTAGCCATAGAAAATCATGGTCAAATCCTTTACTACCTTGCTCAAAGCTAAGATTAATTTATTAATTTTATCTAGAGAATTGAGATTAACCGACATATTTGCTCCAGTGGCTACGCCAGACGAGACTTAAAAAGACTTTGGTTTGCTGACCCTGGAAAGGTTAAAATGATGAGGCTGAAAATTGAGATTACGAACTTTCCTCTGCAAATTCGGCGAAAGAGTTGCGTCTCCCACTATAAAGCTCCGTTTGAATATTCATACCCTGGTCAACTATGAACAGTGAGTATTCGTATTCTGGTTCAGTGTGAACTGTGACTTGGCGCCAAGAGATAAAAGAAGGTTCGGAAATAACGTGGTTTATGGGCAAGGCCAATGGCGTATGACTGTTTTGCAAGGCAATGTAATCTTATGAATGTAGGCTACGACTTTGAACCCAGTACTTTCAAGTACACGGCAATGTGATCTCTTATGCAGACAGTAACTTTGAATCCAGTACCTTCAAATACAAGGCTGATAATATGCCCATAATACCCATACCGGACTTTGAATCCAGTACTTTCATAAACAAAGTAATGTGGTCTTATGCAGGCTGTGAATTCAGTACCTTCGAATACAAGGCCACGTGAACCTATCCAAGCTGCTGTTGATAAACACTGTCTATTGGCATTGCCCATTGGATACGCATGATACTCCGATTTTATTTTGGTTTCTTTGCTGCATTTTCGTGCTACAGAAAAGTTACCAAGGCTTTCGTGCCTGTATATCTGCTGCAGTTTTAGCTCAATTTCTACAGTATATATCTAATGCAAGCTTCCTTTTTCAGTTTTAAAAAACGCCATGGATTTATAATGTTTCACGTTTTCCGGTGCTGCTTTCTACAATGGCAACACTTTTCAAAACGCATTGCTTTTAAGATCACTGCTCAAATCATTCCACAGAAAATTGAAAGGCTGGGAAGCTTGCCGGCTGAAATACAATTTTAGTGCATTATAATATTTGATTGAATTTTTGAATACAAAACATTTTTTCTTTTTCTGAACTTATTTATATATTTTTTCAGTTTATAGTTTTTTTAATTCATCTATGTAACTTCCTTAGTTTCTGAACCATTTCCTATCTGTAACTTCTCTTTTGATCCTTTTTCGTTGCATTCTTACAACGGTTGAGTTGCTCATTTCCCGGAAATGATGACTATTTTAAAAGAAATAAAAAAAAATACCGAAACATTTGAATGCAATTTCTTATACAATGCACACTGAAAGTATTCTTGGCAACATGTGAAAAAAATAAACCAAATTTATAACTCTCTAATGTGCTTCAATTCAATGCAAGACATTGCAAGAAAATGTGGTATTTACTTTATATGCTATTTATATTGCACATTGTGGCATATCTGTGCTATGCTAATTGTGCATTGTAACAGATGAGGAATAGAGTAGATAAATAATTTTCTTTTAAATTAAAGCCTCCCTGGTCTTAAGATAGAAATGTCTTTTTTGCCTTCTATATTTGCCAAAGTTTTTCATGATATACTGGTTGCTACGGTAAATTGCTAGGATTAGAATAAAGAATGTACTCTTGAATATTTCATTTATTAAGCCATAAAACTCCATGATGCCATCTTTTATCATCATGGGTTGGATTATGAGTGTAGGCTATAAACTGAGCAATAGGTTCTACCTCTAATGCATCATCTTTTCTTTAAGCATAATATCATATTGTGTTTGTCTCTTTACTTTTAAATTCATGAGCAAAAAAAAGTTTCTCAATTTCTTCTATTTGTTTCTAATATTTATTTAATAGAGTAGGACCCTATCTATAAAACTCCAAAACATGTGTTACTATGTATAAATTATATTTTTTAAAATAATATTTAGGTGGAACCCAAAATAATTGTAATACAGGTATAACCCAAAATATATAACTCAACATTGCTCACTAAAATTGAATTCATGACTTCGAGTTATCAAATCAAGAGTTTGTCATACTACTAGGCTAACACTTCATTGTCAAACTGGCTTTTGCATCTTTTAATTTGTTTGTACTATGCTTTACTTTTATTATTTGAATTAAACTGGCAATATTTTTATTAAGGAATGAGACTTAATAATTGGCTTGATTAACATGAGAATTACCAAGTGATTTCTATTTATTACTTCTCACCCCTTATCATGGTACTTGTCATGAGACTTTCATCTTAATTTTTTTACATTATCTTTTATATGGTGCTACTAACCTTGTTGTGTTTTATCATTCTCAAAAAATTTAATATTATTCAACTTGCTATTTTTCAAGTTAAGTCTCAAGCTGGTAGTGCTTTACTAGAGGTTAATAATCTTCTTTGGCAAATGGAATCTTGGACCAATAGTGTTGCTAGAAACTTTGTTAGCTTATTCTTAAACCTTGGTGTTGCTCTCTATTATTTCTTTGATATCTTTATTTTATTTTTTCTAGTTGTTATTAATGAGCCCTTTAGTAATAAGTGAAAACTCATAAGAGCACTTCTAAACAAGGCCAAGGCTTAATCCTTTTCCTACTCCAAAGAAAAGGTTTTTAACGGTTAGTTGTAAGGATGAAACCCACAAGGATATCCTTAAAACCATTGGGCCTTCCTTTTCATTATTTCTTTTAGAGCTGCTTTGTTATTGAAAGTGAAACACCATAAAATTTCGAGGCACTCTTGCTTCACCAGGCTCTTGAAAATGAGGCAAACATTTCCACAAGTGTAGCCTCATGACAGTTTGGTAGGAAATGAATGCACTGAGTTTAGACTATTTAGTTCAGCAAGTTTTCTACCTCCAAAGCTAACAGGCCCGATGGACTCTCCAGCCTGCCCACCTGGGTGATTCACCCGGCTGACAGTCTATTCAGAAACCATGCTTGGAGTTGTCGACGGTGCTCAGAATGGAAAAAATAGTTCAAAACGTTTTCTAGTCGAGAAGTCTACTATGCTACTCTACGATGCATAGCGTAGCAAGCCTTCGAAAAAATCAATCAAATATCTGAATGCAAGTTTCAGCAAGATGTTTGCGTAAAGCAAAGTCAGAGTTCAGCCAATACAAGGTGCTACTCTATGCTACGCTACATAGCGTAGCACAACATAGCAAGGCTGAAACACGCAAAGACTCCTCTGCTAGGCCGCTTCAGCAAAATGTCTAAGGCATTGTGGCTTCCAAGATTGCCATGTCTCAGGCAAAGTTTTCTCATTGTAGTTTTAATAGAAATGCAAGTTACATTGACTGCTACATCATGCTACGCTACATAGCGTAGAAAAGAATACAGATCACCAAAATGCTCCAAAAGAATACATGTGCTAAGGCTTTCAGTAAAAAGCTAGTAACTTCAACGTAAGTTTTTTCTTCAAACAGGTGGCTACGCTATGCCGACGTGCTACGTTACATAGCATAGCACAACGTAGCAAGCAGATACGCTACGTCAATGTGCTTCATTTCTCGCTTGGCATTGTCAACACACTTGATTCCAACATCTCCAGTTTCGACAACATGGTCGCAGCATAGCAAGTTCACTACCGTCTTTACACATCTACCCAAAATAGGCATGTCAGCATCTCGTGGGTCCAGAACATGTGGCATCTAAACCACATTTCTCACCTACTCCTAGCCCTATAAATACCCCGACGAGCAATGCTCAAAGCGTTGGCAAATTGAGGCATTTTTGGCAAGTTGGAAAATTTTTGGCGATTGGCAAGCTGATTTGTTGGCAATTTTGAGTTGGCATTTGGCATTAGCTCTTTGCATTGGCATTTTTGTACTATTGAATTTTAAGTTCTCACTCAAAGGCATAGTTGGCACATTTTGAGCATTCTAGTCATTCTTGAACTCTCTGTGCACCTCCAGCATTGTATAACTTTTGTACACTTCAAAACAAGGAAGAGAATCGAACCCGCGATTTTGTGGTGGTGCATTTCCTTACCCCAACTCATTCTATTATTTCTTCATTGTTATCGCTGTTTAGCATTATTTTCTACATTCCCGCATTTATTAATCATCGGTTATGCCTCGCATCTTGAACATCTAAAACAATGTTTGCGAAAGGTTAAGTTACACCGATTAAGTTCCTATCTAATCGACCAGATCATTCAGGGTGCCCCATTTCCATTTTATCTAGCACAACTGTCATACAGATCTAGGGTTAAACTATTTGCCTAGTAACCTCTTGGTGTTTCTAGCCACCGAGGTTTTTAGTCGCTACAGTTTTTGGTGCTAGAAGGAGGGCCTTTAGTGCTTTATGGGTAGTCCTACATGCTCTCTGTACCCAGTTACCTATTAGCGTAAATGTGACACAATTTTGGTTGTTTATGCACTGTGTGGTAGAGGTTGGTCACAACGACAGTTCCTTTGGAACACTGTAGGACAGAAAGCCTCCGATTGCCACTTGATCTCTTTGTTTTCCTCATTTGCAAATCGTTTTCAGCCTTATGAGAATGATTTCTTTAACCACCACAGTTGCTACCTCTAACCTTGAGGTCCCCTTTTTAGTTCAAGGCATCACAAGTGCCGAGAAACTACTCAGCCCAGTGCAAGAACCACGTCGATCTCTCAGGATCCAAAATCGATCATTTGACATCTTGGCAGAGCATGTCGAGCTTTACAATTTTCTCTGCGCTAAGGTCGAGGAAAATCTACCCTTAGACATCCAAGAACTTGAAGAAAAACATAACTTCGAGTTCACTTACCACAATGGAAGGGAATTTGTTCCCACTCCTGGCGTTTCCATTCCTCTGATGCAAATGTATCAGTGGATCTTACACCAACTAATATGGATAAGTAGGCCTAGGGGGCAACGAGACACGACATCTCACTACAATGAGGCGTTTCAAGATAGGCAAGAGGAGTTGGATTCCCAGTCCAAAGGTGGGGGTCAAACTAACCCTGCCACCATCCCTCCCACCAAATCTTTCTAGTCGAATCTGATCTTTACGATTGCTCCCTTCGTGATTACGTTAGCACTGTCGCAACCTACACTTTCATCAGCAACGGGTAGCCATGCCATGCCCTCGATGTATCAACACGCCTATTCCCCCATCTCATTTTTAGGAACTACCCCCCACAATCAGTCCCCCAATCCATTCCCTCAGCGTATCATGCACCAATCACGGCTACCCTGCCCTACGTTCATATCGTGCCTATGTTGCATTTGCATGCAGCTTCTACATCCATTCTGGTGTCTACACCTATTTTTCCATCAGTGGCGGGTCCAGCCCCAACCACGTGGTGGACCCCATTCACTTTCCCCCTTATTTCATAACCTTTGTAGATTTCCCACTACGCTCACCACCAAACGTACCAGATCCCACAAGTGGCACATCCAAGTGCAGGACCTTGGTTTGCCCCACCAGTCACGCGAACTGCCAACCCTGTAGCACCACCAGCGGTCATTGTGCTAACAGCACCACCCATTGGGTGGTGGAAAACACTAGCAGCACCCTTCATAAGGGCTTTCCCAATGGCGCCACCTATGAGCCAGGCCGCTATCCCTACCATGCCACCAATGGGAGCTGCTCCTGTAGCTCCCCAACTATCTACATTGTCCCCAGGATTGGATCAAGAATTCCAACTTATCCAAACCCTGACCGAAGAGGTTCAACACCTCAAAAATGCCAGTTCTGACATGGTAAAAATCATGGATTTCTACCATGATGATCCCATCAGCCTGGCAGTCCCCATGCTAACGTTAACCCCCAGGATGCTACATCCCCATTTGACAAAATACAATGGGGAGGGTGATCCCAATGAACATCTTATTACATTTAGATCTGAGTCCCTTCTTTTGAAATAATGGTTGCACATAATCATCGGCATATTTGCTATGTCTCTGATAGGCAAAGCTTTGGACTGGTACTGTGCACTCCCATGCTCTTCTATCTCAACCCTAGAGGACTTGTTGACTCAATTCGTAATTCATTTCAAGTATAACTTGAGAGTAGAGGTTATGTTGGATCAGTTAATGAGCGTGAAGCAAGATCCCATAGAACTAGTCTAGAAATTCATACAACGGTGGAGCGCTACCCTTAATGAGATCCACAAGCCTATCATGGAGGCTCATCTGCTAGCCATCTTTAAGGTTGTAGTGAACAAATTCATTAAGTTCAAATTGTACTATCTCGCTCCATGAACTCTTAGTCAGGCTTTTGCCCAAACCAAGAGCATACAAGATGTGACCGAGGCAAGTAAAGACCCGGCCTATTTTGCATACAAAAACACGTTTACAAAGAAGGAAAAAGATAAGGGCAAGGTCGCTATGGAAAATGAAGCCCCAACAACAAAAACAACAAGAAGAAGGTGGCCACTGTGCTGACTAACCATGCACCCACACCGAGTAATGCCGCTCAAGCCTCCACCTCAATACCTGAAGCATCCACTCCATCCAAACCTCATTTTGAGCGTAAAGACTGCTCTAAATATACCCCACTACCCGTCAAGCCTTCAAAACTTCTGAAGCAATTACTGGGGATGGGGTATATTCAACATAAGCAAATGTTAGAGGAGGTAATCAAAAGGCATCAACGACACTATGAACTCCTTAGGAACCCCTCCTTGGCCTTGCCCAATGAACCCCCATGACACAATGAACACCAACAGTGCCATTCATCATCAGGGGGCCAAGTCATTCAACTGCCCATGTCCCCCATAAGATGGCACCATAGCCTTCTTGTCTCAGGAAACGAGAAGAGAATTCAATAGGCAAGGTGACAATGGAAGGTATGACCCTAGGTCCTTCCAAGCCTACTCCCTCATCCTCTACATCTACATCCTCATCACCAAAAGCTAATGCTGCTACACACACATGGTCATCGCCACCTCACCCGAAAGGGTCTGATCTTAAATTAGAAGCTGTTCCTCCTTGGGAAATTTGTCTCCTGGGACGAATGGAAGAGGAGATGGACAATAAGCAATAGGAAGGTGGACGAGACCTATTAAGTGCTCTTACTTAGGTCAAGCAGGCTCTAAAATAAAAGAATACATTGGTGATCCTGTACGACCTAATAATGACTTCGATTGCACACCGTGAGGCTCTGGTTCACATGTTAATGGCAATAACGGTTGATGAGAACATGACAACAGAAGAAAAAGAAATTCACTCGGTTATGCTTCCTTCTATGCCTGTAGGACCAGAGCCATCCCAATTGACATTTCACGACAATTCCATTAGGGGAGACCCTAAAAAGGGTCAGGTGACTACAACACCTCTATTCATCACAATCCACGATGGGTCAGAAAGTAGCTACGTATAGCATAACAACTCCACTACTTCCTACCCAGTTAACATCCATTGTACATTTCTTCCCTATTTGCTTCACATCCATTCATCTACGCTAAGCACCAAACTAATTCTTTGAAATCATTTCCATATCCTCTGCTCACATTATGTAATAGCCTGCTATCGCCTAAAATTGGCAAAACTCATTGTTCACATCATGTTGTGCTCCACTACGACCTAAAATTGGCAAAATTTACCGATTAAACTATGTTGCAGCCCGAAATGGCCTAAAACTACACATGGCTTGAAATGGCTTAAAACTAGTGATGGCCCGAAATGGCCTAAAACTACATCGTCTCATGGCTTGAAATGGCCTAAAACTACACATGGCCCAAAATGGCCTAAAACTAAGACCAATTTTTTTTCTCATTTATCACCTTACCACGGCTTGAAATGACCTAAAACTAAGATCAAAGAAAATGATAAAATCGATCACATAGACAATACAAAAAACAAAACAAATCTTTTCATAATTCATTTTCCATTTAGAATTTCAATTCAATAATGTTTACAATATTATTGAAAAAAAATACAAGACAAGATCCCTTGTTGTTATACATCATCTTCCTTTGCATCACCTTCCTTTGCATCATTATTCTCACCCTCATAGGGTCCTACTTCTTCATTCAGAATCTGCATCATAAAAAATCTAGTCAGCTAGAGTTGCAGTAAAAGCTAGAATAAAATAAATAGTTGCATTACGAGAAAGTAACTAACCCAAGATGGCCCCACATCTGTCTCAGGGGGAATGCAATCCAAACCAATCCCAAGGTGTTGCTAGACCTCCTCCTTTGTAATATCCACCTAGTACCTATCGCCCAAGTCAGTGTCTGCTACATCTTTCTCATTTTCAATAGCCATCCATGTTGGTGATCCTGGAGAAAAGGAGGCAGTAGTGGTCTCACCTGTGGGAAGGTTCACTTCCTGCTCAGGGGATTCACTGACCACCTCTTTTTGCATGAACTTGTTGTAAGCCTCAGAAGCACCAATGGCATCTAGGAATACTTCATGAGTATACAACTTCACTGAAGCATCCCAGTATTGTTTACAATAGGTGGCACATTCCAGTTTATACATATGCTTGTGGTTTTTCTAGGACTATCCCCACTCATAAACTCTTGCGCTGTAATCTTTCCAATTATGGTTCTTCTGGGCCAACAAGTCCATCTGCATTAGCTACTCAATTATTTCATGTGTGGCCTCATTGTTGCACTGCATGACCATCCAATATCTTGCATAATCAATGATGGTTGTGCACCAACTACCATCATTGGTATCACGGTCCAATAGAAATTCATTTTTGGAGTGGAGGTCTCCCACCTCGGTGGTCAGATTGGTCTTCTTCTTCTCTAGCTTTTGGACCCGTTTCCACAAGTCTTCGTTCACATGCCTGCACTCCCACAGGGAGCTGGCCGAGTGCAATGCACATTTGCTAGCCTCGTCGTATATGCAACGAGGCACCTCGGTCACTTCCAGTGGGAATGCAGGCACATTGTCGACCTTGACTACTTGATTTGGGTCCCACTTGAGGTGAGAAGTTGTCGACCGCACATAAAAATGCATTAGTCACAATAGCATAGCAAAGTTTAGCAACTTAAAGGTCTAGCGTAGCAACTTAAAGAAGTCTAGCGTAGCTACTTCACTTACCCACTTCTAGATCGATTTGCTTGAGATGGTCGATCATGTCGTTGACCACCCCCTGCATGAACGTAAGTGTATCAGGGGTCTCGATCCATGGTCGCAGGCAGATCGAAGAAGGACCTACAGTGTCAACCACGGTGTCTACTATGTAATGAAAATGCTTTAGGTACAATTGAGAGGGCTGCAATAAAGCTGACGAGCAACACAAATGAAAGTGTAAAAGCTCCTACCTAGNATCCATATGCTCCTCCAGTGCTGAATTATATTTAAGAAAGAGATCGTTAGCAGAGCTCCCTTCTTGGCTGACAAGGGCCTTTTATTTATTCGCTAAGGTCCTTATTTTTGTGGTGCTAGCATCCTCCTCATCAACAAGGGAGTCCTTCTCATCAGCAAAAACATCCTCCTCATCAACAGGATCATTTTCCTCATTGACGGAAGCCCCTTCATTTGAGGCAGGAGCTCCTTCTCTCTTAACCAAGGCCCTTTCATCCATGGCTAGGCCCCTCGCACCTTTATTAGTTGCCCCCATCTTGGGGGTTGTCACCTCTTCTCCTTCTTCATGTTCTTCTTCTTCCTCTGGTAGCAAAGCATGTTCACATTAGGCTAAGGCATACTAACTTAAAACCGATGCTATGCTATGCTACAGTACATAGTGTAGCAAGCATCAACTAAATAAACAAAATAGAAAACATAAAGAGAAAATAATGTACTAATGGAAGGCTGTATTCTATGTAACTTAAACTACAGTTTTTGCGCCCCTTCTTCATCTGTACGGGGAGGCTTCTCAACTAGATGAGATCTTTTTTACTGCAACTTAGTAGCCATTGTCTCAGTGATGAGGCGTTTCCCTTATGATACGCTACCCGTACTAGCATGGGGTGCTTCTCCCATGCTATCCTGGCCATTGAAGTTATAGGCCACTCGATCTCTAGTCGTTATTGAAAATGACTCCCCAATAGCCTATGGGGTATCCTGGGCTCAGGTGGTCTAGAAGACTTTGAAAATCCATGGTTTGGAAATCTAGTTATGATCTTACATCACCCAGACTCCATTCTCATGGACTACCAAGAATTTTGTGAATCACCACAAGCAAGCTATGAAGAAGGCATGATGCACATTGAAACGGGACTCAGGCTTCTTATGAAGCTTGACCATTTCAGCTTGCAGAATTTTGCAGAGATTCTTGGCCCAGTTGTAATGGGCCCCCTCTTCCATGATCTCCCTCATTACCCAAGCTTGCTCAATCCCAATGAGTTTGCCTTGGGAAAGTAGCTTGGGGAAAGCATGAGCATGGAAGATGGGGTAAACCATTTTAGCCACCTTTAGCTTGGCCGCTTTAATAGGAATCTGCTTTTGCCCTTTCGTTGCCCCTAGCCATTCCTCAATGTCCCCTTGATGGTTCACCTCCTTTTTAGTCTTTGCTTCTATGGGGAGACCATCAGCAGGGACACCGAAGATGTCTGCGAATAGTTGGTCATTGATCTCAAGGATCACTAGCACACCATGCACACGTGTGAGGAAGCGGACCACCTTTTTAGAAAACGAGTTGGCTAGGGCAAGCATCTTAGTAGTAGCGATGCTTGCGTTCACGACCAAGAATTATTCCATGAGTCCAGGGTCCCAAAGGTTTTTGGCGAGCAATTCTGGGACCTTGATGCAAAGCCAGCGTTAGGTCTCATCCACCTCCCCGTACTTGAAGTAAATGTTAGCGTCATTATGCAGAGAGGTGATCACCATTACCTCCTGGGATTTCTTCGCTGCTGTAGTAGTTTACAACAGAAAAAAGCAAAAAAACCTAGACGAAACAGAAAGATAACATAAATATAGGAACAACACTCAAACATTTAAACAATTCATAGTTTAGCTTACTAGGATTAAATGACGACGGGAACGGTGGGAGATCCACTGACACATCTTCAACAGTGATCAGGTTAAAAGGTGCCTAGTCCCCATCCAACCAATCAAACTCCTTGCATCTATCATAGAATTGGGAGTACCAGGTTGGATAGGTTTGGTATTCACCCCCACATTGGCCTATCATGCATGTGTGCATATTCTTAGCAGAAGAAAACTCCTGTAGAGCCATCTATGCCAAGGCCAAGGTATCAGTATCACCATGAAGTCCATTCTTTTTGATGAAAAAACTGGTAACAAAAAATAATACATTGTTAACATTTTGGCCTAGCGTAGCATGCATTGCATAGCATAGCGAAATATGTTTATGGAACTCACTCATCGGTATAATAAACGATTCCTGGTGGGTTTTGAAAACAAGTTCCCATGTAGTGAGTAATGAAAAACGTGTTGTACACATGGTAGCAATTATATTCAGGAATTTCCTAGATCTAAGCCAGATGCCTTAAGTTTTTGGGGTGCTGACTGGATCCCTTGGCCTGCCCGCTTCTAATTGCTCCATTGGTCAGGAATTTCAGAATACCCTGATTTTCCCCAAGTAATAGGATTTTTGTAATTACGACTACTACCTCCTCTGATAGCTATGACCAAATGATCATACTAAAGTGTCGGAGGAGAAATTGCAGGAAGTCCCGTGCACCTTCACGGAACCAGATTACCTGCTGCCCCACACGCGTGTGGGGCAGAGGAACGTTCGCCACTAGTTTGCTTAGCAGCATAGGACCCCTACAATTTCTAGGATGATCAAAATAGGCCTTAGCATTACCCTACACAACACAATGGAAAATGTTAACAACATGTTCGAATGACATTCGTGTGTAGCATAGGAAGATTAGTCGTTAGCAGACAACGTAGCATAACTCTTTCCATGCATGTAGCGTAGCAGAACCGCAAAGGTAATAGCATAGCAGAGTAAGAAAAAATTAAATACACATTATTAGATAAGAAAAAATTTAATACGCTGCAGCCATTTCAACAAATCTTCTACTTGACAAAATGATTTGCACTACGCTACGATAGACACGTGTTATGCTGTCAAATCAAGCGCATGGCCAAACCCTCCTAAGGGTCGGTACGCTACACTATTTGCATGCTAGGCCACCAGAGTCACATAGACCTCTGCATCAAGGTAGCCACAACAATGGAAGTCTGGGAAACGCTGCATGCAACCTTAGCGTAGCGTTCGTACACCATCGTGGTTGAATCGACAACAGTGCTGGTATAACGGCTAAAATAATAGCAAAAAACAATGACAGAAAACGAAGATTGCAAAACAAAAATAGAAACAAAGAGAAGGAAGTAACAACTGCACCAGCATGAAAAATGAAGGGGGTAGCGTAGCAACTTACTAGGCCAACAGAGTTTCCTCCTACACTGCAACGCGTGCTTACGACAGATGTCCAAGGGTGTCCTTTATCTCATCTACCTTGGCGAGTGCTAGGTGTTTGCATTCTCTCTTGGGTGCCATTGTCTGGGTTGTAGATTCCTTCTCAGTCACTACGCTAAATTACTTTGCTTTTTATTAGCACAATTGCTCTACGCTCTAAATGTGGGCTCTGCGCTCTTACGGTAAAAATGACGAGTTTACCAGGGGTAAACCCCTATTTATAACCAATACGGCAAAAAAGAACCTACCATTTACTCACCTTGATTAATGTGGGATGTTCCATATAGTGTAGCACTCCTGCCATAGCGTAGTAGTACTATTTGCATCGTGTTAGGTGGGCTCGACTGAAAGCCTCGACCCACCTTAAAGTAGCCATTTGCCTTCACAAGAATAGCCTGTTAGTGGTTCGTAAAGACCTTAAACTAATACTTACCTTTGCAAGCATAACTCATTAGTGGTCCGCAAAGACCTTAAACTAGCAATTTTGATTCAAAATTTCAACTCGATAGTGGTCCACAAAGACCTTAAACTAATACTTTCAATTTACAAATACAACCTATTAGTGGTCTGCAAAGACCTTAAACTAATACTTTTGACATAAATCATTAGCGGTCCACGAAGACCTTAAACTAATACTCTTAACTTATAAACTAAACTAGGTTAGTAGTCTGCAAAGACCTTAAACTAGCAGTTTTGAACTTTTGCATTTAGGCAGTCTGCTATGACCTTAAACTAGCAGATTACAAATTTGGTATCATAATTTACAATTATCTCAACTTTCAACATTTCATTATTGGTTGCAAATGTTTGCTATGCATTATTTCCACAAACATGTATCACTTGACTTCGCATTTATCTCATTATCGGAGGCTGAGCGAGAATGGCAATACATCATGATGTTTCTTCACCTCTAGCTTTGACAGGTCCACATGGCGAGTTCACAAGAAAAATGAACCTAGAGTCAATAGACTGGGAATCATCTGCAGATAGCACAGTAGCATCCTTAGAAACATCCCCAAACTGGCCTGAACATCTAGTCCAAGCCTTAGATTTAGAGGCCAGGGATGTAACTGAGGACCCTCTCATCAAAATGCCTATGACTACATCGAGGGGGAAGTAAAAACGTTAAAACTTAGCTCCCTCCTAGATTCGCAACCACACAAAGATGTATCCAAGATACTACAAGATAACATCGATGTATTTGTGTGGTCTTATAACAACATGCTCAACCTAGATCTGAGGCTTATACAGCACAACCATGTCTTAGATCTGCGTATGAAAGCAGTTAAGCAAAAGGCTCACAAGGTTAAACCAGAGATTGCACTGGTCGTACACGATGAAATCACCAAGTTGTATCAAGCTAGTTTCATCCGGGCAGTTGATTACTTAGAATGAATGTCAAACATCATTGTGGTTTCAAAGAAAATGGAAGGAATACGAATCTGTATAGAATTCCAGGATCTAAACAAAGCAATGATCAAGGATGACTTCCCACTACTAAGTATTAATCAACTCATCGACACTATGGCTGGTCATGCTTTATTATCCTTCATGGATGGTTTCTCCAGCTACAACCAAATTCACATCAACCTAGTGCATCAGTTAACAACAACTTTCATGACCCCATGGGGAACTTTCTATTAGACTATGATGCACTTTGGGCTCAAGAACACCGGAGCAACCTACTAGAGAGCCATGACATACATCTTTAGCAACTACATCCTAGAAACACTAAACGACTATGTGGATGACATAGTGGTCAAATCGAAAGATGCTAGCGATCATCGCAATGATCTAGGAGTAGTCCTCAAATGCTGCCAAATGCATGATTTACACCTTAACCCAAGAAAGTGTGTCTTCGGGGTGAGAACCAGATGCATGTTAGGGTTTTTAGTATCGAAGGCTAGAATATGAGTGGACCCTGACAAATTTAAGGCCATCGCTAATCTAGCACCCCCTACAAACCTTAAAGAATTGCATGGGTTGTAAGGTAGAGTACAATTCATTAGAAGGTTTATAGCAAAGTTGACTAACAAGTTACACCCCATGCAACACTTACTAAAGGAAGGGGTTAACTTCAAATGGACAACACAATGTCAACAAGCCTTTGATGATATAAAGAAAGAGCTTTTACACCTCCCAACATTTTACCCAGCATAGAGGGATAAGCCTTTCTACATCTACCTTGCCACCTCAGACATGTCTATCGCGGCACTGTTATGTCAGAAGTGAGATGACAGCCCTAAGATTCCAATGTATTACTTAAGTAATGCATTGATTACATATGAGGAAAAATACAATGAGGTGGAGAGAAATTGCCTCACCCTAGTGTTTGCATTAAAAAAGTGGAGGCATTACCTGTTTTGTAGCAAAGTTAACATCATTTGCAAAAGCAATGTACTCTGGGGTATCACAAACAATCTATACAAAAGCAGCAGGATAGCCTAGTGGAAAGCCATAACAGTGGAGTTCGATTTGCATTATGTGAGCCAATCGTTGACGAAAGGTCAAGCTATAGCAACACAACTCGCGATCTCACCTGTTGACGATCGGGCAATCATAGAACCTGAATTCCCTAACGAGCATGTTAGCACCATCAACGCTATCCCATCTCATCTAGAAGCTACTTTACACTTCGACGGTGCCTTGACTATGTGTGGTGGTAGTGTATCGGCCATCATTACATTCCCCTTAGGGGATATCCAACTGTTTGCTTATCGGTTCGCATTCCTTTGTACAAACAACATGGTAGAGTACGAAGGACTACTCAAGGGCCTCTTAGCAGCACAAGCACTAAAAATTCAACATCTAGCAATTCAAGGCAATTCAAAAGTCATTGTGAATCAATTCACTAAGGTCTATGCCTACAAAGCTACTCATTTTCAGCCCTATTGCGACCTAGCGAAAAGTTTGCTCAAACAATTTGCAACAATGGATGTTCAACATGTGCCCCTCAACAAAAACACCGTAGTAAACTCCCTGGCCACCTTCGCATTAAATGTGCCACCCCACATGTTCGCAAGTTTTCCTGCTTCGATTACCGAGTGTATGGAGCCTATCACTCAAGCAGAACACGTAGCCTCTGCTAGTGCTGTGGATACCCAGGAGTGGTACGCCAACATTAAAGACTACCTGCAACATGGGGAGCCCCCATGCGGATTGACATCTATCGAGAGGGATGTGATCTGCAAACGTGCTCGGAAATATGTGCTCATGGGAGACAACACCTTGTACAAAAGCTCCTTTGATGGGATATTGCTGGAATGCGTAAATGAGGAGCAAGCGTAGAAGGTCATTAATGAAGTACATGAGGGACAGTGTGGTGGACACATAGCACCTAGGGTTACAACAACAAAAATCAAATGCTTAGGGTACTACTAGTCTCACATGGAGCAGGATTTCCTGGCCAAAGTCAAGACTTGTGATACATGCCAATGATATGCAAATCTCATACACATTTCACCTAGAGAGTTGCACCTGATGTAGATCATGTGGCCATTCCAATGATGGGGACTAGACATCATAAGACCTATCACGCCTAAGTCTTCCATAGGGCATAGCCTCATCATCACTACCATTGAGTACTTTACAAAGTGGGTGGAGGCTATTCCCCTTAGGAAGAGCACATCCCAACAAGTGTTCCACTTCATATTATATAACATTGTGACAAGGTTTGGGCTTCCAATGATGATTGCGATTGACAACGGGCCACAATTTAGTAGTGCGAAAATCAAAACCTTCTGCAGCAACCTTGGCATTAGGCAATCGTTCTCCTCTCCATACTACCCATAGGCAAATGGAAGGGTAGAAGGTACCAAAAAATCCATCATCAACTTGCTCAAGAAAATGCTTGACAATAGCAAGAGGCGATGGCATGAGAAAATCCTCTATGTGCTGTGGGCTTACAGGATAACATGCAGGATTGTAATAGGTAAGACTCCTTACAGTCTTTTTTATGGGTTTGAAGCGGTGTTACCTCTTGAGCTACAGGTACCGTCACTTCGAATGATCCTATCAAATGTCATGAGCGAAGCCCAAAACAACGAGTCGAGGATCATCGACCTCGACTCCATAGAGGAGAAGCATGCACAAACACTTGGTAACATAGAGCAATATCAAAACAAGAAACAGAAGAAGCATCATGCAAACCCACATCAATAACCAGTAAAGAAGGGGGACCTCATTCTCAAGGCTGTCCATGAGCATGTGAACAAATTCTCAGCAAATTGGGAAGGTCCATTCATGGTCACAAAAGCCTACGGGAATAGAGCCTTCAAGTTGGCAGACATGGATGACAACGAGTTCGCAAATCCTATGGATCATTCGTATCTCAAGCCATACTACATCTGATGCATGATCAAGGTAAGCAATTGTCAGCTATGATGTAAAGCTGGCAAAGCTCATCCTTTATAATGTAAAACTGGCAAACCAATGTCCGCTATAATGTAAAACTGGCAAAGCTTGTCCGCTATAATGTAAAACTAGCAAAGGCTATCTGCTATGACTATAAACTGGCACAGACTATCTACCATGACATAAAACTGGCAAAGCACGTCTACTATAATGTTAAACTGGCACAAATAGTCCCTACAACTTTAAACTAGCCTATCCATCATCTGCTACGATGATAAACTAGCACAACGGTCTGCTAAGACCTTAAACTAGCATAGCCACTATCTGCTATGATGATAAACTAGCGCTGTGATCTATTGAGACCTTAAACTAGCACACCAGTTTACTAGGACCTTAAACTAGCATAGCGATCATCTGCTACGATGATAAACTAGAACAGCGGTCTGCTAGGACCTTAAACTAGCACAGTGGTCTACTAGGGCCTTAAACTAGTGCAGCACAGTTTGTTGGGACCATAAACCAGCACATTAAATGGTCTACTAGGACCTTAAATTGGGTTCACAACATGTCCTCAGCATGCATCCATGAATCTACAAACAAGCAAGCATGTACAGTGCTGACACGAGGTGGGATGTTACAGTTCCAGCATGTAGTTCATGATGCCAAGAAAACACCCTCTAGAATATATGCAATGCCACTACCTTTCAGAGCTATCACTACCATGGCCCTTTGCCCTGGTAGTAGCTTCTGAGGTCGGCACCAACTGCTAGAGTCCCAACACTATTGTGGCCCAACCACAATGTTGCTATCCTCCAGCCCCCACTAGCGGTCGAGCCCAAAAGACATTCAGCTATTGGGTAGCCCATCTCATAGCTGAACTGCATGATGTTTGCCTTGGGCGGGGACTCCTGAGCACTTGCATCATCATAGTTCCTAGCCTCCTCAGTGCTTGCCTCTCCACGCTGATGCTGGTAGACCTACTGTTGGCCTTTCTAGTTTGGACATCAAATGGCTCAGCAATAATGTCCATTGTTCTAGTAGCATCCATAGCAAGCAAGACCTTTGCCTTTGTTTCACTTGATGGTTTTTTCTTCTAGTTTTCTCTCTGTTGTGTTTGCAGGGTACGTGCTAGAGAGGTGTTAGTCAAGGGTGCGTTTCGCCAAGGTGGAAGGGTGCTACATCATTCCAAGGTGGCCGTCCTGACTAGGTTGGCTACTTTGGAGTGCACATCCTCTTGTCCCCCTTTAACTCCTTTACCTCATTCCTTATACTTTTAATTCTCCTTCTCACACCTCTTTTATGAATTTTTTCCTGATGCTTGTAAAGCCCTCCCATATGCTCAACCGCAAAGTCCATGATGTGCGTAACACAACTCGTCGCATGGGAAGCATCTGTAGGCATGTTAAAGCTCCACATGGATGTAACACAATTCATCCTGGGAAAGAGACACCTATCCTACAGCAACAAGGTTGTTTGGAAATGAAAATTGCAAAGCAGCAAGAGAAAAGCGTAAAAGAGCAAAAGCTCACGCAAAAAAAAAAACCATCTGCTGTTTCACAATGACCATCTCTAAGCATTCCAACAAGAGTTCAAAAACCTGCGAAAGAAAGATGCTCATGCATATCAACTCCCTCATAAGCACTCTAACAAGGGATTACATTGCTACTTCTTTTCCTTCCTAAAACTGTTCTCACAGCTCCATCCTTTTTCCTTTCTCTACATAACTATCCTAGCACTCCCAAGCATAGCTAAGAAATATCTCGACGATTACTGAAGAGCAATGTTAGCGTCCTATCTTTTATGGTGTTTCATATTCTTTGTCAGCATCTCTCAGGCCCGTTCTCCAAACATCAACAAAGAGGGGCCAATGGAATACCATAAAATTTCGAGGCACTCTTGGTTCACCAGGGTCTTGGAAATGAGGCAAAAATTTTCACAAGTGTAGCCTCATGATAGTTTGGTAGGAAATGAATGCACTGAGTTTAGACTATTCAGTTGAAGAAGTTTTCTACCTCCAGAGCTGACAGGCCTGATGGACTCTTCAGCCTGCCCACCTGGGTGATTCACCTAACTAACAGTCTATTCAGAAACCATACTTGGATTTGTCAGTGATGCTCAGAATGGAAAAAATAGTTTAGCAAGTCTTCTATTCAAGAATTCTGCTATGCTATTGTATGCTACGTAGCATAGCAAGCCTTTGAAAAAATCAATCAAATGTCCAAATGCAAGTTTCAGCAAGATGTTCGCGTAAAGCAAAGTTAGAGTTCAACCAACACAAGGTGTTGCACTATGCTACGCTACATAGCATAGCACATCGTAGCAAGGCTAAAACACATAAAGACTCCTCTACCAAGCCTCTTTGGCAAAAGGATTACATCTAAGGCATTGTGGCTTCCAAGATTTCCATGTCTCAGTTACCATTTGAACCACAAGTAAAGGTTTCTTGTCGCAGTTTTAACAGAAATGCAAGTTACATCGTCTACTACGCTACATAGTGTAGCATAGTGTAGCAAAGAATACAAATTAAAAAAATGCTCCAAAAGTTAACCCTACATGTGCCAAGGCTTTTAGCAAAAAGCTAGTGACTTCAACACAATTTGTTTCTTCAAAATGGTGGCTACACTTGGCTATGCTACATAGCGTAGCACAATGTAGCTAGTGGCTACGCTACGCCAACATGCTACGCTACATAGTGTAGCAGAGCATAACAAGTAGATACACTATGTCAATGTGCTTCATTTCTCACTTGGCATTGTTGACACACTTGATTATAGCATCACTAGTTTCAACAACATGGTTGCAGTGTAGCAAGTTCACTACCAGCTTTGCACATCTATGAAAAATAGGCACGTCATCATCTAGTGGGTCCAGGACACATGGCATCTAAACCTCATTTCTCACCTACTCCTAGCCCTATAAATACCCCGATGAGCAACACTCAAAGGGTTGGAAAATTGAGGCATTTTTGGCAAGTTGGCAAATTTTTGGCAATTGGCAAGTTGTTTTGTTGGCAATTTTGAGTTGGCATTTCACTGTTGGCATTTGGCATTAGCTCTTTGCATTGGCATTTCTATACTATTGAATTTTAAGTCCTCACTTAAAGGCATATTTGGCACATTTTGAGCATTCCAGTCATTCTTGAACTCTCTGTGCACCTCCAGCATTGTATAACTTTTGTACACTTCAAAACAAGGAAGAGAATCGAACCCGTAATTTTGCGGCAGTGCATTTCGTTACCCCAGCTCATTCTATTATTTCTTCATTGTTATCATTGTTCAGATTATTTTTTGCATTCCCACATTTATTAATCATCAGTTATGCCTCGCGTTTGGAACATCTAAAATAACGTTTACGAAAGGTTACGTTACACTGCTTAAGTCCCCTATCTGATCAACTAGACTATTCAGGGCACCCTATTTCCATTTTATCCAGCATGGCCCTCGCATGGATCCTGGGTGAAATTTTTCACCTAGCTTACATAGACATAAATGAAAATTCAATTTTTGTTTTAATATCAAACTTACATAGTCATTGACTTCAAGTTCATAGGTGACATCAGCCTATAGTTAGAAATCCTTCCTTAGGATTATCCTAAAACAACTTTGTGTCTTCCTAATCTTCCAAGGGTTCAAACTTGTTATTTTAATTTAATGTCTATTGATTCTAATACCTAACATTTTGCACAGTAGTGGATGAGAACATCGTAATTTTTTTGGTGTGATGATTTGTCTATTGTTATCTTGGTATGAAACCTTCAATACATTATATTTAGGCCTCAAATTTTGTCTCAAACCTTGATGATTTTCTACTAAATAGTTAAAAGTATGTCAATTAGTTGCAATATCATAGATGTAATATTGTAGGCTATAGTGTGATTTCGTAAATGTGAAATGGTAGTAGTAATAAATGCCTATAAGTATGGTCCACCTATTAAATTTATAACAAATTTTGGTTAGTAGTTAGTGAAACTTTGTTAGTTTAATTTCTCATTCCTTGTAATAGTTAGCGAGTGCCCATATTGTGAATTCAAGTTGATTGTATAGACTCTTATTTGAGTGGCTTGTACCTTGACATAATCCATGAATAGTAATAACATTGAGATTAATTCCTATTCATTGTAACACTCTAACTTAGCATAAATTTACTTTTCTTGTTATTTAATTTCCAATACAACTTAGCTTTATGCTTATAATTTAAATGTATCTTAACCATATGGTAAAATGAGTACAATCAAATTTCAAGTGTAACATATACTTGTTTGATAATCTCAGTAGTGGTATTGCATAGTATGCCCAATAGTATATTGTTGTAATCCTAGTGGCAAATACATTAGTCTAGGATATGGATTACAAGTTAGGGCTTAGACACTGATTACTTTAGGCTAGTTTAGGAGTTACTTTTATTATTAATTTCGTTAATAATTAATTTTTATATTTTTAAAGATCATCACCTAGAAGCTTAATACTCATCTTGCCAAGGTGATATCATAGGAGGATTGGTGGATGAGTGAAAGCATAACCTTTTTCAAGTGGTTGCATCTAGGCTAGAACCTAGGTCTTACAAATTGAGAAACAAGTACCTTATCATCCCTTGTAGTGGTAGTTCCCAAGTAATTTCTATATTTTTAATTAGTTTAATCCATGATGACTCAACATCAAATATCATGTGCCTTAGATATAGTTAATCATATGAATTAAGGATTACTATGAGTTTATTTGGGAAGACAAAAACTTGCAATCACATAATAAAATAACTAGATACCATGCTATTTCCATTAACATATTATGATATAATCTACTATGATGTTTTGTAAATCATATAGTTAGGCATTGAACATGCTCACTACTCATCATTTGTTGTCATTACTAGGGGGTAATGCTATTGATCTGAGTTTGTTATATCATAAATGATTGTTGTTAAAATATATAGCAATTTATCTTTTAGGATATTTATTATTTTAAGCTACACACATAGTACTCATTGAATTCTGGCTTCTTCACATAGGACTAATATTCCACTACCAATAAAAACATGGCTGGGCATAATGATAGGATATATGATGATGAAAATTGGAGTAGACCATTATAAGAAAGGATCTTATATGCTTATGTAACTTTCTACTTACTTGATTTTATCTTTATCTACCACTAGGATGAAAAATTATAGTGGAGGAACTTGTAGGTTAATGTTGTATTACCACATGAAGAATTAATTCTATCCATGCTACAAGCAACACTCCTAGCATTTTAAATTAGGTATGCCATGATGGCTATGATGTTATCAGAAACATTTTTAGACTATACCATCTAATTATAGTCACGTAAGGCCATTTAATGGAGCAGGCTTCATGAAGCTAAGTGTAGAAAATTCGATCAAGGTAAAATAAAGGAAAGTCATTGAAAAATATCACTTTTCTTTGAAATTGTTTTGATTGATGGTTTAACTTTAGCTCTAAAAGATGTTTTGGGGTTTTGAGAATGTGAAAATTTGTGACTTTGTGCATTTAAGAATAGAATAATAATTCCTTTATTATTGATGAACCACGATATCAGGATTGTGATATTGCATTTGCGATATTGAATCCAACCATGCGATGTTGAATACCCGATATCAGGGCCTGTCTCCTCACCTATAAATAAGAGGTTACGCCCTTGGTTTTCACATTAGATAGTTAGCCCCTTAGCCAGACTCTTGCCATTTTTTCCCTCTAGAGTTAGAATTATTTCTGCGTGCTTGTAGTAGGAGTCATAGAGTGAACGAATCTTTATTTGAGCATTGTGTACTTGAGCACACTTTGTGTATGGAAATAAAGACGAACTTAATGATTAAACTTGTAGCATTTAGAATAGATTAATTAGTGTTAATTATTATTTAATTATTTCCTAGTTGATTAATGATTTCTCTCACCCTATAACTCTGTTAGTTAAATACACTCAGTACGACCACTTCGAGCATGTGTGTAGCACTTGGTAACCCAGTGACGATTAGCATTTGGTAATCCCAGTAGCGTTGCACTGGTTCAGGATGTGTATGGCAAGTGGGAATGAATACTAGTGTTAGGAGTAATTAGAACTTAGTTAATGAGTAGTTAATTTAGATTAGTTACTTAGTTATCTCTCTCTCCCTCCTTAGTAGCACAAGATATAAAACACATAAAATCTATAAAAATCATATGCCTCGAGCTTACTTAACCATACAACCATGACATATAAGTAAGTTTGGAAAGACAATGATTAACCAGCCTATTATTGTTCCACAAAGGCACATAGGAAGTTAGTCCTTAGAATTCAACTGGATCGTGCGTGAAATGCTTGTATTCGTATGGTTGAGCGTAGGGGTACCTCACTACTCATCATTGGTGCTGTTGCCAGGGACTTAGTTGTTTGTGTGCTAAGTAGAACTTAGGAAATCATTCACATCATTAGAATAAACCCTTAGGGTTGGTTAAGGAAAAGATAATAGTACATTGCACACTGAACAAGACAAGATGTCTTATTCTTTGCACAAAAGCACTTCACCAACTAGGACTAACACAAGAAGCAATCGGTGGTATGATACACATGACATTGATCCACCAATCCCTCAACAATTTCATGTGGTATATTCATCTCAATGAATATGTACCCGAATTCACCGTTATTCTTCATGAAGATGAACAACTGTGTTAGTGTGACTTGGAAGGTAACTTAGTGTTATCTCTCGACTGTTCAGTCCCAAGCATGCTTCTTTATACTCTCACATAAATAGGCATGCAACACTTACATGTAGAATACATTGCGTAGGGCTATGATTTGAGAGGCTATCATCCCACAGAGGTGCAACGTCAAAGGGATTTGCAACAGGAGAGACACCATAAGTTTTTGAATGCCCCCCACATTTTAAGTGGAATTGAGGGTGATGAACCTCCCTTAGGTAGTTGGCCACATAACAATGTTCATACCCTTGAATTTGGCCAAGGTGTTGGGTATCAAAACCTTCATTCTATTATTCATAACCCAAGTGTTGATACCAATGGACACAAAGTGTCCAAAAAAGCAACAAGGACACATGACAAAGGTGGGCATTCTGATCGTAATAGTGATCGAGTCAGAGACCACCAAAGAGAAGGTAGTAGACACCATCATGGTAGAGGTTCTCCTTCTTCTTCACCTTCATCATCTCCTTTACCCTCTCCTTCAGCATCAAAATGCAGCCATAGAGAAAAATATCATGAGGATAAGGGAAAGAAAGTAGAAGTCATAGATGAAACAACCAAGATAGAGGATGAGGGCACTATAGGGAATCATGACATAGAAGAAGGGAGAGTAGGGAATAATGTAGCTATCATAGACACCACAAACAAGATGATCATGATGAACCCCTACTCACTACTCAAAGCATGCTAGACATAACTGAGGTCATGAGAGTTCCAACAAGGCACCAAAGAGAAAGTAGGATTAAGAGGTTAGATATGAATAACATCCCATTATTTGAAGGGGGATATAACACTGATCCTCAAATTACTTACAAGAATTTCATGATGCATGTGCCTTGCAAAACATAGAGAACAAGTGGAAAAAACTTAAGTTGTTTCCACAGACACTACTAAAAGATGCTGAAAGCTGGTATCAATCCTTAGAATCGGAATCCATTTGTAAGTGGAGTACTATGTTAGAATTGTTCAACGATAAGTACCAAACATACTCTTGGGTGTCTAACCTATGAAAGAAAATCAAAGGATGGAAACAAGGAACTTATGAACCCTTGGATGCTGCCATAGGATGCTATTATGCACTATTACATCATTATCCTGGCCATGATTATTCATAGAGGGATTAGCTACGCCATCTCATAGATGGGCTTAGGCATGAAAGGAGAAGAACCCTTGGGACTTATGATCGAGGAAGGTTATTTGATATTAGGTCCCATCAAATTCATAGATTACTGGAGCAAGTTGCTAAGGAAGAAGGTGAGCTATGAAAGAGAGAGAGTGTGTGGAAGAATATAACTGAGATCCTTCTCTCTAGAAGAAGGGAGTAAGATTTTGTGAGGATGAGGAAGAGTCACCAATTGAAGAGATGGTAAATAGGAAAACCTTGCCTATCCAAAAGTTAACATCAAAAGTATCGGCAAAGGTAGACCAAATGTGGGACTCCCTAGATAGTAGGTTTCAAACTATTCTCAAAGTAGTAGAGGAGTCTAGAGAGCGAGGTAGTGATCATGATAAAAGAAAAAAGAGAGAAGCAGAAAATGCACGTAACAAGGGCAAGGGCAAAGTTGCTATTATTGAAGAGGTTGTGGACTCAGATATAGATGATGATAGTGGATGTAAGATATGTCAATACGACCATCCTAAGGGATGTTGCCCTATGATCTCACATTTGTAGGAGTTTGGGGTGTATGCACTTAATCCATGATTAAACAAAAAAAAAACATCCTGATGGTTACCTTATCTCCAAGGTAACCCAATGCACTTCCACCAACCTTTAACGTATTATCCAAGTGGAACTCCACCACAATCTATTGAGCAAAATCAATAGTGGTAGCATCCACAATCATGGGAAATGCCACCACCAAGGCAACAATATCCTTATCGGTAACCTAATCCATATGGATATTACGTGCAACATCCAATTTCTCAACATGACTTTGTTGGTTACGTTACTTATCAACATCACTACCTAGCCTACAAGTACTATAGGACTCCCTCTCCTAGGGGTGATATTCTGCAAGTGTACCATCCTTCAAATCTAGTCGCATCTCTCCCACCAAAAGCCCCATTATCACTTGCTTCAGCAATGTAAGGTGAATTCCCTACTTAGCCATAGCAATGCAATGCCACAAGGGCTGTTAATCCTCAACCTACTGTTGTTTCTGACAATTGTATGAAGAAAAGACCTTTCTTCAGAACCAATACTCCAACCAAACCTTTGCAACCACAAGCGGCTGAGTCTTTGGATGTATCTGTATCAAATAAAGCTTCAAAGCCCCCTTCAAGCCTAACACCACATTTAACGCATACGGTCATGTTAACACATGTCATTACTGATTGGATCAAATATACCTTTCTAGGAAATTCTCTGATCTTGGGAGTCCCTTGATATATCTACAAATTGCTGGGAATGAGCCATGCAAAGCTCTTTTGGACTCAAGTTCCGGTGTCAACCTAATATCCCAAGAAATGTACAAGGCCTGGAACTTGTCCTCATTAAAAATGAGCAACATCTATTTAGAGTTCGCTGACCAGTCCATCATTGTTTCCTTGGGATTAGTGGAGGACATTGTTACCACTATTTGTGGATGGTCATATCCAACTGACTTCCTAGTGATTCAAGTAAACAATAGTAATGGGGATTTCCCAATCATAATGGGAAGGGCATGGCTAAGCACTATCGATGCATGCCTAGGAATCCATGATCTTTGCCTAGAAATATCTAAGAAAAATACTTTCACAAAGATCGAGAAGAAGAAAGTTCCATGCATAATATACAGTGACACAAGGTGTAATTGCGTGCAAAGACTATGGGTTGTGCAAAGTTTAACATTTCCTGCATGCAATTAGTGTGCAAACATGATCAATAGACAAAAGTGCCTGTATGCAATAGCCACATGACAAGAAGACACCTAGTGGTTGATAGCTGATCAAGAAAGAAACTCACTTATATGCATGTAACTAATTGAGGGTTTGAATTGCACTTATATAGATAGCATAGACACATTAGAGTAAGTCCACTGCCAACTTCCAAATTCTAACCTTATAAACATAAATTGGGGGAAGTTGGAAATTCCTAAGAAATTTAAACAAGAGCCTCTAGAGCTAAAACCATTGCCCACCTGTATGAAGTACACGATCCTTAAGAATGGAAAACTAGTAATCATCAACGCAAAACTTGCTTTGCAACAAAAAGAGAGTTTGCTAAAGGTAATAAATAAGTGCTCAAAAGACTTCACCTAGTCATATCCAGAATTAACTAGAATAGATCCTAGGATATGCCAGCATAGGATTTACACTGACTCCTCCATGAAGCCTCGAAAGCAACCACAAAGGTGATTGAACCCAAAGTTGAAGCAAGTAGTAAAAGAAGAAATCGAATAGCTTCTAAAGGTTGGGTTCATATACCCCATTGTTGATAGAAAATGAGTTAGCCCCTTAGTAATCATGCCTAAAAAGGGTGGAAAATGGAGGGTGTGCATAGATTTTAGGCTACTAAACATGGCAACATTCAAGGATCACTTTCTATTGCCATTTGTTGATCAAGTCTTAGACACAATCGCAGGGCATCGCTATTATAGTTTTCTTGATGGATATAGTGGATAAAACCAAATACAAATAGCCCTAAAAGACCAATCCAAAAGTATGTTCACTAGTCCTTGGGGAACGTTTGCATACAAAAAAATGTCATTTGGCTTGTGCAATGGCCCTACAATGTTTCAACGATTAGTTCTAAGTATATTCCAGCAGTAGATAGGAAATGGTGTGGAAGTCTTTATGGATAACTTCTCCACTTATGGAGCAAACTTTGATAAAGCCTTGGACCAGTTAGAGAAAGTGTTGAAAAGATGTGTAGAAACTAATTTAAGGCTCAACTGGCAAAAGAGCCATTTGATGGTCCAAGAAGGCATAGTACATGTGCATAAAATCTCATGTATAGGAATAGAGGTAGACCTTGAGAAAATCAAAGTCATCCAAGGAATTACCTATCACCTGAAAACTATCAAAGACATTCAGTCATTCCTTGGACACAATGAATACTATAGGAGATTCATAGAGAACTTTTCAAAGATTGCCAAATCATTGGTAGAGCTAACAAAAAAGGACATACCCTTCGAGTGGACTAGGGAATGTGAACTAGCTTTCGAAACTCTAAAACAGAAGCTGGTAGAAACACCTATTCTACAAGCTCTTAACTAGTCCAAACTATTCCATGTCATGATTGATGCATCCAACTATGCCTTAGAAGTTGTACTTACACAGTTAGATGACTAGAAACGTCCTCATTACATCCACTGTGCAAGTAAAAGTATCGCTGGTGCACAACTTAACTACACTACTACAGAAAAAGAATTAATGGTTGTAGTGTTTGCACTAGAAAA
>MNCI01002312.1:40654-84568 GCA_015680685.1 Gnetum montanum
TGGAATTGTATAGTCCCTTTCTCTAATAAAATTGTTAACAAATTGGTGGCTAGGTATTTCTCAAACTAAGGAAGGACTCAAAGGATGAAAAGGGTGTGACTTCAAGGGGATTCAATGCATATATGTTGGATATTCTCTTGAGTTCTTGGATGCTTTTTCTTTTGGTTTTCTACCATTATGCTATTCATCAAATTTCTAGAAGTTGAGTACATAAAAATAAGTCTTTGCATGGTGTGGTTCTCACGTAAAAAAAAAAAGCAGCGAAAGAAATAAGAAAAAGTAAAAATTAAAAGCACACACCTTAGACATAATAAAGCAATATGGGCTACAAGCACTGGTTATGGACATGTTACCCATGCTTGAAGGTTCCCTCTAGCTAAGGTCCTTTCTTGCTTCTAGTTCTCCATCTCACTCTCCTCGGAATGGTGGTGACTCTTTGTGGAAGCATTCTTGTTTCTTCAAGAGGATAGGTTGGTCAAATGTGTTGATGCGAGGTCACTGAATGTGTTTTGTTGAGCCTGGATTTGGAATGAGTTATACTCGATTATATTAACCATAAAGCACACATAAGGGAATTTACACAACCTTGTTCTTGGGTTTCCATTCCATTCTCTCCTCTCCACCGTTCTTTTCCATTTTTCACCTCATTTCCAGATTTATCATTAGTCTATATCTTGGTTGATGCATTCTTTTTCCTTGGTAATTTCTTGTGGGTAAGTTTTTAACTCTTGCTTCGAAATAACATTCCTAGAGCCTACGGACTCTTTGGTTTGTGGGTCTATCAAGGCATCAAGGGCATGATCCTGCTTTGGGGAGGACCCACTGGCTTTCCTTTTTGGTGCATTTGTTAAGTTCTTTTCCTTAAACATTTCCTAAAATCAACAATTTTTTTTCATCCCCATCCATGACATCCATTTTATTGGTGTTTCTATTGTTCCTTTTTATCCATATTTCTTATTCCTTATCTTTTTCCATCATATCGCTATTAGAGGTTCGCTCTTAGTCATGGGGGCCTTGGCACAATTTTTTCAATTTTTCCTAACCCCTACACCTTAGGTAGTCACCAACGTTAAATATCTAGGATTAGTATCTGCCATAACCACAACCCAGCCAATGCACTTTACATCAAGACAAGGTATCAATTACATTGTGATTTATCTACCCTTCCTCATTTGTGACTATGTTGTGTGTGTAGATGGTGATCATACAACAATGGATTGGGCCTGGAGGAAACACTCAAGATGGACCGGAACTAGAGCGTTTACGAAAGGAGCAAGACTGGTGGTGTGGCTATGGATAAATAACAGAAGGCATAATCTTGGCATCGGTAGCAACATGCGTTATTCTTTTTCTATCTCCTTCTCTTCTAGCTACCAAATAAAGGTTAAATTTCATTTATGTATATTGTTCACCTCAGTGGTCATGAACACTAATGCTATCATGTATTGTATTGTTGATCTGTTCACCAGGCACGTTGAGTGTGTCACCCCATTCTACCATCAATGGTCATTCAGTCAATAATCCCATACCTTTCCAATATTTTATAAGGAACTTGAGGATGAGTTTTTATTCAGTCATGGAGGTATGATGAATCGTGATATCGAGACCATGATATCAGGTCCACAATATTGGATCCAACCATGCAATGTTAGATACCCGATCTCAGAGCCTGTCTCCTCACCTATAAATAAGAGGTGGCACCCTTGGTTTTCACATTAGGTAGTTAGTCCCTTAGCCAAAATCTTGCCATTTTTTCCTCTAGAGTTAGAATTATTTCTGCATACCCACAGTAGGATTCATAGAGTGAACAGATCTTTATTCGAGCATTGTGTACCTGAGCACACTTTGTGTACGGCAATAAAGATAAACTTTATGATAAACCTTATAGCATTTTATAAATAGATTAATTAGTGTTACTTATTATTTAATGATTTCCTAGTTGATTAATGATTTCTCTCACCCTACAAATCTCTTAGTTAAATACACTCAGTACGACCACTTTGAGCATGTGTGTAGCGCTTGGTAACCCAGTGACAATTAGTGTTTGGTAATCCTAGTAGCATTGCACTGCTTTAGGATGTGTACGAAAAGTGGAAAAAAAATACTGGTATTAGGAGTAATTAGAACTTAGTTAATGAGTAGTTAATTTAGATTAGTTACTTAGTTATCTCTCCCTCCCTCCTTAGTGGCATAGGATATAAAACACATAAAAGCTATAAAAATCATATGCCTTGAGCTTACTTAACCATACAACCGTGACATACAAGTAAGTTTGGGAAGAAAATGATTAACCAATTCGTTATTGTTTCACAAAGGCGCATAGGCACTTAGTTCTTGGAATTCTATTGGATCGTGCATGAAATGCTTGTATTCATATGGTTGAGTGGAGGGGTACCTTGCCACTCATCAATTATGTTGGAAAACAAGGATAGAACAAGAAGTGTGAAGGCTTAGTTTACTGATGTTATTTCTTTTTTTTTTCACTAAAAGGGTATCTATTGACAATAAAAAGTTATCAAAGTAAGTTGAGTCTTTTTTGCATGAAACAAAAGAGAGATATAATGATGTTGGCACATTTAATACATATGATAGGGTATGTTACCCCAACATGAAAACTGACTTGAATTTGTTGGATGAAAATCTTACTAAAATGCTACATTTGTTACCTTTTTTCAAGTACAAAGTTCTTCATAAACTACTTGCTATAACAACTATGGTTTTCATTGACATTTTGAGTTTAATGTGAAATTCACACATATAAAGAGAAAGTTCAAGATTAACTTCCTCATAGAAGAGGTGAATCACAATAGACAACTTGAATCGCAAAGGACAATGATGAAATTGATATGTTCAAATATGTGACATGAAATAGTGTATTGGTTGGAATTATCTAGTGTAAATTAAAGTGGTTAATATATAATTTTAAAATAATATATATCAAATTCTATTATGGAAGTTCGTGGTAGAGTAAGTTCGATTTTAACTCATAACATCATCCTGGAAGTAGTGTTGTAAAATCAATTCATGAATCTCAAAGGTCTATTTAAGGGTAGCTACATGAAAGAAGGAAAGAATTGCATTGGTAAACATATGAGCATTCAATTTTATTTCTAGTTGGACAGATCCAAAGCCTAATGAGAGCATCCATGAGAGGCATATCTTGCAGTCATGCAATTCTAGGGCATAGTATTTCTAAGAGCCAATTCGTCAAATACCTACTGTGCATCCTGCAATCTTATCACCAAAGAAATATTATACCCATTTATGCTCTTAATAATCTTCCTAAAAGCATGAGTAAGAATGTGCCCTAGGTAAGATAGGACAGGTTCAAACAGAATACCGAGTGTTAGCTAAGGAAAAGCATACATGGAACTAGTGAGACTGGCATAAGCAATGTCTTAGTGCCAATGTCATTGTCATCATTTCCCTCATCATTTGCAAGGCTGACACTACCATTAAGAAGATCCTTCTTTACTAGCGCATCACCAACTTCATAGGTGGGAGTAATAATAGCGATGGAGGAGTGTAGAGCAATGACAAGAGCTTAAACTACAAGCACAGAATACGGTGTGTACCAAGGATTCTAGAAATATTTGCGATAAATAGAGCACATGGCATTGCATGCAAAAAAGGCAAAAAATCAACATTTAGCATGATGAATTGCAATACAATGGTAATGACATAGATGATAGGATAGGACAGTAGGCATAACCATGAACCTCTCAAGTGTTCCATGGAGGAATAATAGGAGAATGATGCAAGGGTCACAACAGGGTAATTGTGGGTATCACTACCAGAAATCTTGTACAGATGTTGCTTGATGTAGGCATCACATTTTTCATTAATTATTTCTACGTCTTTATTCTCTATAATTATCTAGGCCAAAATATCAAATTGTGATTTGTAAAGTTACACAAATGTTTCTTAAAATTACTAGACAAATTTAGTCTTTGAACATCATTTAGCTTGAAAATATATCACATAGTATGGAAAATTCAATAAAGGATTTTATAATATATTTGTATCATGGATGTAAAAAGATTTGGTTATAACTACGAGACACTTGGCAAATATAAATTTATTTTCTATGAGAGTTTAAACTTCTCATGGAAGTTTTAACTTCTTATGAAAATAAGATATGATATTTGTAACTAAGAGGACACTTGCCAACCATGGTTATATTTCTCAAATTTATCATAACTTCTATGGAATTTGTAACTTCCTAGGGTTGTTATAAATTAGTTCCCTAGATATTTGTAATCCACCTCAACTTTTAATGATGATTGTCACAACCCTAAAGTTACAAGAAAAGGCGCTTTAAGGGTAAATTAAAAAAAAAGGAAGGAATTGGAAAAAACACAATTGAATATTATTTGTAAGATGGCGCTAAAACATCAATTAAGCTGCTTTATTTTAATCATGTGAGTTCATTTCTATCCATTTTGTTTTAGTTACTTAGTTAATGGTTTAGATAGTATCATGTTTGGCATTTAATTTTTGGATTTTTCCTAGGTTGCTTTTATAGCTCTATTTTTGTGCAATATTAGAGTTCTATTAAGATTTTCCATAGAGAGCTTATGTTGTTGACAAGCCTTAAGAGTAATTTAATAGTAATGTCTTAACGAAATTGCCTATTTTGAGCATAAAGGATCTACAAAAATATTTGGTATTTTGAGATGATTGAAATAGCTTCATTGTTTTAAAGTGTATTACCTTGGTATTTCAATCCTAAAATTGTCAAATTTTTTGAAAGATTTTTTGAATGCAATCTTTGACGACTATTAACTAGCCAAAATAGAGACTCGTACTTTGTCATTTACATAGCATTTTTGGTAGTGTAATAAGATTGTCTTTATGAAATTGCTTATTGATCTCAGAGGGTTTGGAAAATTTGTAGTTAGATTTAACTATAATAGCTTTATTATTGATGAGTAGCAAGGTACCCCTACACTCAACCATACAAATACGAACATGTACGCATAATCTGGTCAAACTCCATGGATAGACTAGTTGTGGCACAATTGATCGCAGTTCACTATCTTCCCACCTAGATTAGTATTTTCTTTGTTATGTATGGTTTAGTCCAGAGTGAGGTGTATGATGTGATTCTAAACTAGGCTACTCCTAGAGACAATGGGAAACAATCTTAATTAAGCTAATAGGCAACATAAAGTAAAATCTAAGTTATCCTAAGTGTGATGAGCATCCATCCTTAATCATTTGTATGCATCTTAGACCTCGTGTTCTACTTTTGGGAATTCCAAGTACACATTACTTGAGCACTACTAGATATGCTACTAGGTTACCAAGTAGTTACACTTAAATGTTCATGATTAAGTTGTACTCATTCCATGTTAGTAACAAGAAGTGTAAATGACAATAAAGGAAATATTAACTAGATAGACAACAATAAATAATCAAAAATTAAAGTAAATAAAAGCTAAGTAAATAAGAATGAAAGTAAGAGTAATTAATTACTAAGTAGACTATTGTCTAATTTAGCCTAATAGAAGTAACCATTTCCACTTCCTGGACACATCTTGAACTTTGTGCAAACATTGGTGGGTTGTCAAATGCTAATCATTTCTAAGCTACCAAGTGATACACATATGCTCTAAGGGGTCATTTTTATGTAATTTAATAATTTTCTTAATTGATCAAAATGAATTTCTGTTCTAATAACATGAATGTAAAGTGCATACAATAAAATATAAATGTGTAAGAAAAAAAAATCTCAAGTGCTACACGGATGAATCAAAGAGCTCATCTTTATTGCCAACATAATGGTGTGCTTAGGTACATGAATGCTTGAATAAAGATAAATTCACACTTAGACCTCCTATTGTAGGCACATGGAAACTATTCTAACTTTCAAATAGACAAACTACAAGAGTTTCGCTACTTGACTACTAAAAACATACTCCCAATTGTGCGCCTGGGTGCTATATTTATAGACCTGGGAGTAACCTAGGAATAACCACTCTAATAATTAGAATAATTTCTCTATTAATTAGAGTAACTTCTCTAATAATTAGAGTAATTGCTCTAATAATAACTGCTCTAATAATAAGTGCTCTAATAATTAGAGTAATCACTCTAATTATTAGAGTAACTGCTTCATCATACCCCATGATTGAATGAAAACTCATCCTTGAGTATAGAAGAAGAGGAACAAGTTATTTACAAAATATATTAGGGGAGTGTGGACTTATTTGACTGACATGCAAAGTGACATAGAGATAATAGACAAATACAAAAGTGCCCAAGCATACAATATTATAAGTATGTACAAAATTGGTGTTCATGGAAATTAGGAAAGAACACCAATGGATCCAAAGGACATTCAACCCCTCTTGGCAATAGAAGAATGACAGAGAGATAGAGGAGATCCAACAGTCATGAACAATCTCCCACAAGTGATATGGTTGCATCCCCCTTGGTGATGATAGTCCTGCTTTTAGTCCATGCTTCCCACTACATTCACAAAAAAACAAAGGATTAGTATATATAGTACATAAATAATGGCTGAATACCTTGTCTCATTGGTGATTTTATCTAGCCAAGTTGTCATTGAGATAGATTCATTGCTTGATATTGTTAGTAAAAAGATTGATGAATGGGTTAAATAAGAGAAGTAATCCATACAATTCNTAGTTACTTTTAGGTTTTTGCAGTTAACTTTTCATAATCATTAATCATCCATAGAGCCTAGGGACTTCTTCATTTGAAGTTATCCAAGGGCGTAAAAGGCATGTGCCTGCTTTGGAGAGGACCCACTTGCATATCTTTTGGTTTGGTTAAGTTAAGTTCTTTACCCTTAGACATTGTTACAATCAAATTCTTTTTATTTACCCCATCCATGTCATCCAAATTGTATGCACNTGAAATTCTAAGGCTAGTCCATCCCCTGAGACATAAGAATGCTCACAAAACAACCACCATTTCAAATAGGAGAGAAGGTAGGAAGTGTGAAAGGGCCTTAGTTAGAGGAGACAAGACAAGTGTCATAATCAATGCTTGTAGTCCTTTTTATTTGGTCTAAGGGGTGTACTTTGAATTCCCATGTTTTTTCTGAAAGGGAATCACACCATGTAAAGACCCATGTGATTTTCACATTTATTTTGTCCAAGGGGTGTGCTTTGAATCCTCATCTTTTGTTTTTTTTTTCTTTTTTTTTGTGTGATGAGGACCATACCATGCAAGGACTTATTTGACTTCCTATTGTGAAATGACGTACAATGGTAAGAAGATTACAAGAATACTCCTACACGCAGGAAAATAGAAAAGCACAAAGAACACTACATTCCTTTGAAGCCACACCCTGTCCAAACCTTTAATTCCTTTCCAATTCCAGAAACTACACAGGTTACCAATTTATTAAAGTTGCATTAATGAAAAAGAGACTGCATACTTCCAAAACAAGGAAAACCATAGAGTAAGTGGATGGATGTGTGATGGACTCACTGTCTGTTATATGAAAAGAAACCATGTCCTAGTCATCAGTAATGACCATCAAAGTTAGAAACTAGACATCAATAATCAAATCACAAATGAAATATACCACCATCGAGTAATGCATTACCATTGTACCTAGCACCTTATTAGCAAAAAGAGTATAGAATTATACCAAACATAAAAAAATATTAAAGAAAGTGAAAGAGTATCCAAGAAATATTAAATATACTAATGATGGTGTAAAACAAAAACTTAGAAAAGATCAATGATCTTGAAAAATAAAAAGATGTAAAACAAGGAATATGAAAACAAAAAGTTTTAAAACCAAAAATGTGTAAAAAAAAATCAAAATACACTTAAGAATCCTAGAAATTAGAATGGGGGGTGACCCCCACAACTAAACATTTGGTCATGGTTAGGATTAATAAGTGGATGAATAGGATCCATGCATGTATGAAATGTTAGGGGTTCATCGTGCCCTAGCCACAGGGTGTCTATTGGTGGTATGGTGGCTAGGTAAAGAAATTGTTAATCACAAACTTGATTATAGAAAGCATAGTGGGGCAGGTTAGATGATGTATGTACATTATGAGGGAAACCTAACCCACTATGACACCCTTGACTAGATGGCAGTATTCATGGATTTGTGTCTCTCTTCACATTGGTGAATTCACTGGATGTTGGAGTGTGAGGTGGAGGCCTAGATAAGGTGACAGGAGGCATTGAGTTTGAAGAGGAAGATGCATCATAGTGTTGGGCTTGTGCTGGTTGGAGGATGCAGTGGTTTCAGAACCATGCTGTCTCTTTCTACAGCCATGCCTAAAGAAAGGATTCTTCTAATATTGTGGAGGACTCCCACTATTATTAATAGTAGTAGCACAAGTAATGTTCATGGGTTGGTGCTATGAGGAAAAACATTTTGGTACTACTAGTGGTGATGTAGGAGGAGGTGAAGGATGAGAGCATTGAGAGCAAGGAGAAGTATAAGGAACATGATGTGGTGATCTCATAGGAGAGGACATGGGTTGATGATACTTGGGAGAGTGATAACGATGAGGTGAAGTAGAGAATGTTGATCTAGTTGGAGAAATAGGGTGTTGAACATGATAAGCACTTGGTTTTGGATGGTATGAAGGGTGTGGCTAGTTTGGCGATGGCCTCCCCCATGACTGGGGGTTTTGCCACAATGGTTGAGCACAATACTGAGGCCTATAAGAATTTGTCCATGGATAGTACGATGACTTGTGGGATTGACCATAAAGTGATGGAACAAGCATGTTCCCAACCATGTACTTCTATATGAAATATGGATGTAGCATTCTTTCCCAATGCTCATGTAGATGTGACAAGATTGGGCATTGGCCTTTTGGGTGATTGTATAGGCAAACATCACATTGATACTTATGTTTTGCAGTTGAGCCCCTTATCCTCATTTTCTTTAGCCCTTTTTTTTTATTGTTGAATGATGTTCTGCCCTATTTCTAGGTTTAGTATCCTTTGTTTGTTTTGGTCATTAAATTTATCTTGCGTGGGTCTCCCCCTAATAATGTCTACATGTTCTCTACATTTTTCATGTACCCACTTCATCATCTTGTTGATCTTTGCCTTAATTTCATCTAGTGATTTTAGTATTGGAAAAGGTAGAAATGGTTTCACCTTCTCAAGGTGTGTTGATTTCTCCTCTTTATGATTATGGACCTTTGTTACTTTAAGAGTTTAGTTCTATTGAGATTTTTTAACATTCTCCCATTTGGCTATTTCTCCTTCTTCTTTTGCTACCCGCTCAATAAGCTCTTGGAATTGATGGGTTCATAGTTCATATAGATGACCTGGGGCATACATCCCTAGGTTCTTCCTTATGTCATTATGGAGCCCATCCATGATGTGATACATTAGCCTTTCCTTAGAGAACTCGTTGCTTGGGCATTTGTTTAACAAAGTGTAATATCTTTCTAAGGCCATGTCTAAGGGTTCATGTTGCCATTGTTTCCACTCTTGGATTTGTCTCCTCAAGGCTGACACTCTTGCGTAGGTTTGATATCTTTTATTGAAGAGGTTTACCATTGTCAGCCAATGGCGAATTGATTTCAGATTTAAAGACTTGTACCATACTTTTTCTTGGCCAACGAGTGTCATAGGAAAGAGCTTAAGACTTTGCCACCCATTATAAATATTATTCCATGTACAAGCATCATAGAAGGCCTATAAATGATGTTGTAGATCTAAATCATAGCCTCTTAAAAACTTGGGAAAGTTGTTTAAATCAAGCCTAGGTAGATGGCTTCCCTTACGATGCCTACAAGATATTTGAATGGCCTCTTGTATATGCATTAGGCTCTTAGTGGCTAGTAGGGGTTCATCGTCATTGAGTAGGTCATGAGTTTGTGAGTTGGGATAGTGTTGTCTATGGTCATGTTGGCATTCTTGATTTTGCTTGTGGATTCAATTTTTATTTCTATGAAGACCCCTTAAGAAATAGTCATTTGTGTTGCAACCTGACATTGAAAGAGAAAAGAAAGAGAGGGAACTAAAGAACTTATAATGACTTTTGTAAGTCTCCCAATCATCCCCTGATGTACTCTTGCTACCCATTGAGAAGGCCCTAGGTCTTATGGGCCCTCTTGTTCTAGGGGATGTCCCATCTTCACTAGAGGTGTCTGAGTTGGATGAAAAAAGTTCTTGAGTATCATTGGGGTGTTTATGAACATATGAAACTCCTACATAAGATTGAGTACTCCAAAGTTCTTCTTTGGTTCTCTAATTAATTACCTTGCTAGATGTTGTGTTATCGCTATCTTGTAAAGAGACATTGTTGTGAATTATGTGTGACTTAATTAAATTTAATTTTTTTTTTGAAAGATATATTGTTAATACCTTGTTACAATAATCTTGTATGATATAACTAATCTAGATAGCTAGCACCATCCCTAACAATGGTGAAAATGATGAGTGGCAAGGTACCCCCATGCTCAACCATACGAATATGAGCATGTATGTATGATCTGATTGAACTCCATGAATGGACTAGTTGTGGCACCTAGACAATTATACATTGATTGCAGTTCACTGTCTTCCCACCTGGACTAGTATTTGCTTTGTCACGTATGGTTTAGTCCAAAGTGAGATGTATGATGTGCTTATAAGCTAGGCTACTCCTAGAGACAATGGAAAACAATCTTGATTAAGCTAATAGGTAACATAAAGTAAAATCTAAGCTAGCCTAAGTGTGATGAGCATCCATCCTTAATCATCTATATGCATCTTAGACCTCATGTACTACTTTTGGGAATTCCAAGCACACATTACTTGAGCACTACTAGATACACTATTGGGTTACTAAGTAGTTACACTTAAATGTTTGTGATTAAGTCGTACTCATTTCACGTTAGCAACAAGAATTGTAAATAACAATAAAGGAAATGTTAACTAGATAGAAACAATAAATAATCAACAATTAAAGTAAATAAAAGCTAAGTAAATAAGAATGAAAGTGAAAGTAATTAATTGCTACGTAGACTATGGTCTAATCTAGCCTAAAATAAGTAACTATTACCACTTTTTAGACACATCCTGAGCTTCATGCAAACACTGCTGGGCTATCAAATGCTAATCATTTTTGAGCTACGAAGTGGCACATGTATGCTCAAAGGGGTTGTGCTTATGTAATTTAACAATTTTTTTAATTGATCAAAATGAATT
The DNA here is from genome assembly GCA_015680685.1 of Gnetum montanum. Lineage (NCBI taxonomy): Eukaryota > Viridiplantae > Streptophyta > Gnetopsida > Gnetales > Gnetaceae > Gnetum > Gnetum montanum. The sequence goes on from MNCI01002312.1 coordinate 51,809, forward strand.
GCTACACTAATAACACAAATGTAAAGTGCATAAAATAAAATAAAATATAAATGTATAAGAAAACAAATCTCAAGTGCTGCAAGGATGAATCAAAGAGCTCATCTTTATTGCCAACACAATGGTGTGTGCAGGTACATCAATGCTTGAATAAAGATTTGTTCACACTTAGACCTCCTACTGTGGACACTTGGAAAATCTTCCAACTTTCAAATACATAGACTATAAGTGTTTCACTACTTGATTGCTGAAAACATGCTCCCAATAGTGTGCCTGGGTGCTATATTTATAGACCTGGGAGTAACCTGAGAATAACCGCTCTAATAATTAGAATAACCGCTCTAATAATAATCGCTTTAATAATTAGAGTAACCGCTCTAATAATAACTACTTTAATAATTAGAATAAATTCTCTAATAATTAGAGTAACCGCTTCATCAATTGTGAAGTGTTTCCTCTTGTCAATTTATCTGACTTAAGTATTTGAGATTTCACACAAATCTACTTTCTTTTCTATATATTTTTAAGTTAATTCAATCTTGCTCTATTTCTAGTTTTCTTGTGGAATTTTCTCTCTCAAGAAAATTAGGAGTAGATTTGGAGAATTGTGCTCAAATGTTTTCACAAAATTTTATTTGGTACAAGTAATGTACTATAGTAACCATATAGACTAAGTGATTAGACAAAATATGAATCTTCAATAACTCACAGTATTTTACAAAGTTAGCTAGATCTCTTTTATGATAGCCAATTATAGTTTTAGACATTATCCAAGAATTTTAACATTCATAATAGCAAAAAAATACTCATGATTTGTTTGTTTTATAACTATTGAGTTTATTTGGAGGTATCTAGGCCTTGGTGTTGCTAGAGACTAGCAAGCACCTAAACCCTATTTGAGGAACACCTTTGATCCTAAATAGTCGCCAACACTAATGAAGGGTCAAGCCAAGTGAGAAGGGCAAGGATGTAATATTCTTGACATCCTAGTCAAAGAAGGAAAATAAAAAAATATCATTTTGAGAGGTTTAATCATTATTGATACACCTCTCATCCTTCTATCTTTCACACTAAAGATCTAGCATATCAAATACTATGTTTAGCTTTAGTAAAAAATCCTAGAGGAGAAGAAATGAGTCCCAAAACAAAAGGGACCTCAAGAACTAGAACCTTTAACAATCTTGGAAATGATAAAAAAAGGGACAATAGAGGAAGATGGGAGCATCATGGGGGTTCTCCCATCTCACCATATTTATTTTCCTCTTCATCATCTAGTTTTAATGAGGATGAATATAATTGAGAAGATAAAGCTCCACTCAAGAGTTAAGGTAGAAAACATCAAGGTCATGATAGGAGGAATATAGATGATTATGATAGAATAAATATTGATATATGTTTTGTAGTGATAGACATGGAGATAGATACCAAAAAAAGAAAAAGAAAAAGAAAAGAAAAACAAAAGACAAGAAAGAAGACATAAAAGGAAGGACATAAGATACCATGATAATTAGGTAGGTAAAGATTGTAAGTATAATTATGATACATTCAATGATGATGAACCTTGGGCACTAGAAGCATAATTCAAATTTGTAAGGTAGTGAGGATTTTACATAGAAATTAAAAAAAGAGTCACATTATATGTTTGAATTTGAATAATATCCCAAAATTTGAGGGAGGCTATAATTTTAATTTGCAACATCATATACAAGTATTCCATGATCCCTACATCTTGTAGAACATTAAATGAAAAATAAAAAAAGCTAAAGCTCTTTCCAAGGAGCTAATCAAAGAAGCTAAAATTTGGTAAAAATCATTGGAGCTATACTCAATTGACTAGTGGTCAATGATGCTCAAGCTCTTTAATAAAACGTACTAGAACTACTTCAAAGTATCCAACCTAAGAAAAGAATCTAAAGATTGAAATAAGGGAACCATGAATTCCTTGATGTAGCTCTAGGTAAATATTATTCTTTATTGCATAAATACCTAGGCGATGAGTGCTTTTTAGAAAAAACAAATTTATCATATCATAGATGGGCTCTAAAAATGAACAACTTCAACTCATGATATTTTTGTCTAAGGAAAATTATTAAAGCTTAGAGCTCATTAGCTCTAAAGACTTAATAAGCAGGCGTCAAAAGAAGAAAATGAGCTACAAAAAGGGACAATGTAGTAGAAGAAGATCCAAATTTGTAATTATGAAGAGGAAAAAGAACCTTTTGACAAGGTGGTTTCATGGAAACTTATGGGACGCGATATTGCATAAGCCGCGATATCGCGTCGGTCGCGATATCGCATCTCCCACGATATCGCATCTTCCCTACGATATCGCATACGCGATATCATAGTCCACCGTAATGTCTATAAATAAGAAGTAGCTCTCCCTTGTTCATTATTAGTTATTAGTTAGGAGTTAGAGGTAGCAAAGCTCTGGCAGTTTGACCACTCCAGAGATAGATTATTTTTTCCCGTGTCTACCCACAGTGTGGTGAATGTAATTGTATGGAATTCTTTATTCGAGTGTGATGTACTTGGACACACACATGACTAGAAATAAAGATAGAGATTCCTTCATTATTATAGTAGTCACTTTTTTGTTTATTTATTTAATGTTATTTACTATTTTCTCTCTCTCACCCTTAAACTCCTAGAACACGGAACGAGTACGACTTGATTACGAGCATTTAAGTGTGACTACTTGGTAGCCCAGTGGTGTACCTACTATCTGCGCTTGGTAATCCTAGTGGTAGTCGTGCAGAAGGTCCAATATGTGTACAGTTGATCAAGGAATCGGTTGCTCATCGCACTTAGGCTAGATTAGATTTCCTTACCCTTTTCCTCCTAGCTTAGCTTAGTTAATCTTACATTCCACTACCTTCAGGAGTAGCATTAGAATTAGGAATACATCATACACCTCACTCTGGACTAAACCATATGTGACAAAGCTAATAACTAGTCCAGGTGGAAAGATAGCGAACTATGACCTAAGGATAACTGTCTGGGTGCCATAACTAGTCCATCTACGGAGTTCGACCGGATCGTGCGTGAAATGCTCATATTCGTATGGTTGAGTGTAGGGGGTACCTTGCCACTCATCATTGGCACTATTGCCGTGGATGGTGCTAGTTATCTAGATTAGTTATATCATACAAGGTCGCTATAGAGAACTTAACGATACATCTCTTAGAAAGAAAAAATAATTATTAAAATTCACGGTTAAATTCACACACATTTTTACAACAATGTCTCTCCTAAAAGATAATAATAATGTCACACTTAGTGAGGAAGTTCATTGGAGAACCAGTAACTATATGATGATGAAGATTGGAGTATACAACCTGAAGTGGGAGTTTCTTATAAACATGAACGAAAACAACATCATCACAACGCATGAAAGCATAACTTACACGATGATGATGAACCCCCACTAACCACTACAAGCCTAACAAAAATACAAGAGGCTGTTCAAATCTCACATAGGCATCATAGAGAGAGTTGTCTACCCAGGCTTAATTTAAACAACTTTCCTAAATTTTCAGGAGGCTATGACTTAGATCCGCATCAACATTTACAAGCCTTCTACGATGCCTGCACATGGAATAATATTGATAACGGGTGGCAGAAACTTAAGCCCTTTCCCATGACACTGATTGACCAAGCTAAAGTATGGTATAGATCATTAAAACCAAACTCGATATGATGCTGGTCAACAATGGTAGAAGTCTTTAACGAAAAATATGAAACCTATGCAGGAGTTTCAGCTTTGAGGAAACAAATCCAAGGATGGAAACAAGGAAAACATGAACCCTTGGACATGGCCTTAGAAAGATATTATGCATTGTTAAACAACTGTCCTGGCCATGGGTTTTTCATATTGTACCATATTATCGATTGGCTACGTAATGAAACAAGAGAGACCTTAGGAATGTATGCCCAAGTTCAACTATATGAACTACGAATCCATCAAATCCAAGAGCTTATTAAGTGGGTAGCAAAAGAAGAAGGAGAATTAGCTAGATGGGAGAGTGTTGAAAAACATCAATGGGACCAAAATTTCAACTTAACCAAGGTCCATGATCATAACAAGGAGAAATCAACAAATCTCAAGGTGGAAACATCATCTTTTGCCAATACAACAATCATTACAAGAAGCTAAGGAAAAGATCAATAAGATGTTGGAATGGATGAATCAAAAGTGTGGAGAATATATCAACACTATTGGAGATAGAGTTTTGGCAACACAAGAAGCAGGACAAAACATTAGACATTCGAAAAAAAAGAATGAAGGGAATAAGTGCTCAATTGCTAATCATACATATGAATGAAAAATATGCTTGTACAATCACCCCAAAGGCCAATGCCCAATATTTTTACATTTATATGAGCATTGGAAAAACACGTTACATCAAGAGTTTATACAAAAATCTTGTGTTCAATCACAGTGGCAACCATCCCAGTCATGGGGGAGACCACCCTTAGACTGGAGGCATCCTTCACATTTTCTAAATCTAAATGCTTATCATGTTCAATACGTTGTTTCTCCAACTGGGCCAACATACTTTGTCTCACCACACTACTATTCTCCACAATGCTCTCAACCCATGCCTCCAACACCACCACCATCTTGTGCACCTTATATTCCTCCTAACTTTCAAGATTCTTATCCTTTCCCTACTTCCACAGTACCACCAACTATTCCTAAGGTGTTTGTGCCATAGCAACAACCCATGAACAACACTTGTGCTACTACTACTAACAATAGTGAAAAGCCTTCTCAACATCAAATGCGTCCTTTCTTTAAACATGGCCATGGGAAGGAACAACACAATTTTGAGGCCACTGCACCTTCCAACCCGGCACAAGTCCAAACCTATGGTGCACCCTTACTTTCAAACCCAACGCCTCATGTAACTTCAAAAGGGCATCATGTAACTTACACTCCAAAAACCATACATCCCAATGAACACAACCATGGGAGGCATCATCCTAATCCTTGCATACCATCTAATGGTCACCAACATCGTAGTGGATCAACTTGTTATCTGGGAACTACATCGTATAAAGTGCCCCACTATGCTTATTACAATCAAGTGTGTGAACCCCAATGGGGTAAGTATGGACCAGTGTCAATACTTCTAACATGCAAGGATCCTTATCTTTCATTTATTAATCCTTTACATACTCAACTAATTAGTTATGGGGATACCCCCCATTTCAAAGGCAAGTAGGATTAATAAATATTTTTCATTTCTTTGATTTTACACCTTTTTGTTTTCCATTTTTTTCATTTTTCAACTTTTTGTTTTATCTTTTTGTGTTTTTGTCTTTTTACATTTTTGTAAGTAATTTCATCGTAATTTCATAAAATAGTCATATGGATCATTGGTTGAGATGTGTTTTATGTTATTAAGTCATGAGTGATCAATTATTTGGAACAGTGAGCCCACTACACCCACTCATCCACTCTACAAATAAGAGGTTCTTTTTGAGGGTACAATGATATTCTTGATATTTCTAAAACTTAAAATTAATTTTGTATTCATTGTACCCAGAATGAAGAAGGATGGACCAAGAGGGAATGATTAGGGTGTGACATCAAGGGGACTTGTGGATTCTCTTTGGTGACCTCTGTGGGAGTTGTCATGCAACATGGTTGTACTAAGATCCTTGTAGATCTAATGAAAAATGGGAGTAAGAGTAATCAGAAGGGCACTCAAAATCAAACACTATTCTAGGGGGTTCCACTAGAAAGACATGCATCCATGCTTGAAGGTTGGCGGCTTCTCTAGATTCAGTAGAGAAAAAAAGAAGAAGAGAAAAACAAAGTGCCATAAAAAAATCACTCCTCCCTTGTACTAAATGCCAAGTGATCGTACGCCTTGTTGTTATGGTACTCTCATAGTTTTTCATCATGGGGTGAAATAATGCGATGTCATTGATTAGAGGAATGGACTTGGACCTGATCTTGGAATGATGGGTTAATGACACATTAATCATGCTTTACACACAGGATTCACTATGCCTTGGGTCAGTTACCTCATGTCCCAATCCCTACAACCCCTTTCTATAGTTTGTCTCATCTCACTATTCATGTAATTGTAGCTCATGTCCCATGTAGCATAGAATTTTCATCTCATTCCAGTGATATTTACATGTGTGTGTTTTGTGGAGTTAGTTTGGATTACATTTAACTCTTCTAGTGCCCACAGACACTTTAAGTGTGGTTACACAAGGGCATAATAGGTAGAAACCTACTTTGGGGAGGACCCACTTGTGTAATTTTTTGTAATCTCCACTAATTCTCTAACTCAAACACACAATTTCTTACCCTCAGTTTAATTTTTCAATTGATTTTCTTTCCCTAATATTATCTCTCTATAATTTCTACGTTCCAATGTACCATTACATTTCCTTTTTTCGTAACTGCCAAATTTTTATTGCTATAGTTCACATCATTATCATTAAGGGTGCCCCTCGACTCGATCAAATTACCCTAGGATATCTTAATACTTGCCCATGTCCTCAATTTACACCATTAATTTTAGGAAAATCATTAAAAATTTAGTATTTTTCATGTGTCTCACATTAGTAGGGCCGAGATATTGCGTATGCGATATTGCGTCCCACGTGATATCTCGTACGCGATGCATCGTACATGATATCGCGTCCTATTTTGCTATAAATAGGATACCCCCGCTGCAACACTTAGCATCATTTTTCCATTTACACAGGGGGATTTTTTGAAATTTTTCTCTACGACTTACGATTGCGTGACCCTTTCTTTTTTGCTAATATCTCGCTCACTGGTACTCCTATTTTAATTCTGTTTGAACCTGCTTGAACCTGAAGTGTTTAGTTTCTTCGTGGGGGAGAGACACTTGCCAAAAGTGTCTAAATTTTTTGAAATTTATCATCGCCCAAAGGACATCAATTAGGGTAATTAACATTAACACTTAGAAAAATTGTGTCAAGAATCATATTACCTTAGGTACACCAAGGGATTAAAATGAAACCATCTAAGTCATAGGACCCATTATTATAATTTTCAGGCACGATCACATGTTATAACATAAGATCTGTAATTAAGGTAAGCAGTAAGGTATAAATTAACTTTAAAAACAATCTTAATAACGCTTGATCCATGTGATTATAGAATGGCCCCGAAACGTGCACAGCAAGAGGGTCCTGTTCAAGGTGGAGTGAAACAACCTCGGAGAGGTGGAAGACAAGTCCTTGCCAAACAACATGTAGAATAGGAGGTGAAATCATTCAGTATCCATCAAGAAGAACCTCCTACTAGATGGTCTAGGTAGGCAGAAGGAGGAGCTGCTACTGCGCCTAAACTAGGAAAACAACTCACGTTGCCCCTAGAGTGTGTTCAGGCTATCCATGAGAAGTCCACATTCGCTGCAGTGATTGTGGAGCTAAACTTCAAATCTTTTGTAGAGTTTACTCCTAAGGCTATTAGGGATCACCTCAAGGGGTTTCCCTTATGGCCTATCCTCTCTAAATGCGGTGCCTGGTACTTAGGTGAAACGTACCAGTTCTGGCACAATAAGGAGCAAGGCACCACGGTTAACATTTGTGGTGTGATAGTAGAATTTTTTGCGTAGGTGATTTCAAAAGTGTTAAACCTTCCAAATTCAGGCTCCCATGTTGCTTGGTTATCTACCCGATTGGACCTTGATGTGCGAAAGGATTGGTTAGTGAAGGCTTATGGCAAAGACAAAGCTTTTGGAGAATTGACAATGGAATAGAGATTTTATTTCAAAATTGGAACCTATCACCTCTTCCCCATAAAAGGTTTGAAAAGAATATCCATGTATGTAGCCAGAGGATGTGCAGTGGTGATGGGAAAGGTTAACGCTAACCTTCCCCATCTATATTTGATGGAGTAGAACAGAAGTCAGGGAAGATGGCACTACCCTTCCCCTGTCTTATCAGAATAGATCTCAAGAAACACGACATCTTTTCAAGTGCAGTTAGAGACTAGTGAAGGGGCCATTGTGGTGGTCATGCAACACCAGGATGCCGCGGGAGCTGTTGAAGTGGTTGCTGACCACATCAAAGAATCCTTTAATGTACCTGTTGTGCCATCAGTAGATCTCTTAGGAGCACGAGATGCTCAAACTTTGGCCAAAACCTCAATGACTCCTGTAGAACATGAGGATGCACTGGATAGATTTCTCCAAATAGGACAAGTTTTGATGTCTCTATTTGACATCCCCCAGGATGTAACAGCAATTCAATTAGAACTCATTTCCACAAAGGGAAAGCTGCTCATATCTGAAGTGCAGAGACTACAAGAGCAGCTCATAGCCTTACAAGTAGCACAGCAGGATCCTCTACAGTTTCTTCCCACGGACTAGCTGGATAACTTTAGAACTGAGCAATTAACCAAATTGATAGTAAAGAATAAGAAGGTGGTAGAGGAAAAGGAAAAGGTTGTTTGGGATGCCTCTGCATCATAGGCACAAACCCATGCACATCTTAAGGCTCTCAAGGCCTTAGAAGAAGAGAATAAGCAGTTGGTTGTAGATAACCTTTGGTTGACCTCTGTGGAGAAACAAAATAATGTTATCGATGAACACTTTCATTAGTTTTGAGAACAATTCATTCGGGTCAACCAGGATGTGAGCCATTTAGCTAGAGAAAATCGAACCCTCTCAATGGAGGAGGTACGCGCTATTCACCAAAAATCAACCATCGAAATAAGCGTGTGGCAGAATGAGGCTAAACAACATGAGAGGCTGAAGGAGCACTTCTATGATCAAGTCAGGATGTACAAAAAATATTGGAGAAGGAGATCCATATGGCCAAAGCTCAAATCAATAACATCAGTGCTCAGCACACTGATTGGAGGGCCATATTAGACACTTACGCCTTCGCCCACCAAGCGGAAGTTAAAAACCAGGACCTACAGATCCAAGACTTGACTAAATACATGGAGTTGGCAAACCTTAGATATGCCAACCTTGCCATGTTAATAGTAGGGCACCCAAGGTCAGAGCTTGAGCAGTAGGTAGCTTCCACCCACATCAAATATGAAGCAGAATTTGCAAAATGCAAGAAGTTGGTTGAGAAACTAGATTTCGCAAATTTTGAACTTGCGATGGTAAAAGAAAGCTACTAGGGATAGAAAGATGTTGCAACTGACTTGGCTCAATGGCTAACAGATCTTCATGAATACAAAGATAAAGCTAGAGCCTATGAAGAGGAATGATAGGTGTTCACGGTGTGGTATGTCAAAGCCAGCCAGATGTTCCCACAACTACCTTGTCCATGGGAGGTGCCGACTTCATCAAACATTGGAACATTAGCATGGACAGCACAAGATCCTCAGACCAAAGAGGAGAAGCTCTAGGCCATTCTTCAACATCGTCAACCTTCAAAGCTTGGAGCACAAGACAAAGGGAAAGCACCCATGGAGGAGCCACCGCCACTAAGAACTACCTGAGTTCCATTTTTTGTAGTTGTAGTATTTTTCTGTGTTGTGTCTTCCCACACTGTGGCATCATTTCATTTTTTGTTTTTCCAGTTAATAATCCCATACCTATCCACTATGTAATCCATGGAGCTTGTTCTCCTTGAAATCGAGGACGAGTTTTTATTCATTCATGGGGGTATGATGGAACGCGATATCGCATAAGCCATGATATCGCGTACGCAATATCGCGTTGGTCATGATATCACATCCCCCGCGATATCGTGTACGCGATATTGCATCTTCCCTACGATATCATGTATGCAATATTGCGGTCCACCGCAATGTCTATAAATAAAAAGCGGCTCTCCCTTGTTCATTATTAGTTATTAGTTAGGAGTTAGAGGTAGCGAAGCTTTGGTAGTTTGACCACTCCAGAGATAGATTATTTTTTCTCGTGTCTGCCTGTAGTGTGGTGAATGTAATTGTACAACATTATTTATTTGAGTGTGACGTACTTGGACATGCACATGACCAGCAATAAAGATTGAGATTACTTCATCATTGTAGTAGTTACTTTGTTGTTTATTTATTTAATGTTATTTACTATTTTCTCTCTCTCACCCTTAAACTCCTAGAACGCGGAACGAGTACGACTTGATTACGAGCATTTAAGTGTGACTACTTGGTAGCCTAGTGGTGTACCTACGATTTGTGCTTGGTAATCCCAGTGGTAGTTGTGCATGATGTCCAAGATGTGTATGGTTGATCAAGGAATCAGTTGCTCTTCGCACTTAGGCTAGATTAGATTTCCTTACCCTTTTCCTCCTAGCTTATCTTAGTTAATCTTACATTTCACTATCTTCAAGAGTAGCATTAGAATTAGGAACACATCATACACCTCACTCTAGACTAAACCATATGTGACAAAGCTAATAACTAGTCTAGGTGGGAAGACAACGAACTGCGACCTAAGGATAACTGTCTCGGTGCCACAACTAGTCCATTTGCGTAGTTTGATTGGATCACGCGTGAAACACTCGTATTCATATGGTTGAGTGTAGGGGTACCTCGCCACTCATCAGAAATCTTTGTGATAAAAATTTTAATTACTAATATAGTAGAAAAGGTAGATAAAATATGAGATCTAATGGATAAGCTATTTACATTTACTTTAAAATTTATGATGGAAAGAATAGAGAAGATATGATTCATAGATCTAGATAAAAAGAAGGAAAAAAAATAAGAAGATAGGTATGGACACTTACAGATAAAAAGAAAAAGTTGTAGTAGCCTAAGAGGTTACAAGCTTAAACATAGAAGAGGATGATGGATATGAAATTTGTCCAAAGGAACATCCAAAGGATTATTGCCTAGTCATGCCACATTTCTAAGAATCTAGAGCTTATGCCTTGAACTCAAATTCTTAAAAAGTAGATGCCCAACAAATTACCTTATTTACAAGAAGATTATAGGTAGTTTTACTAGTAATAGTACTATTCGAGTAGGGTTCCTCCTCAACCTTAAAATTATTATTAGTAGTAGCACTATCATTGATTAGTTTGTTCTTAATAAATTATTTTGTCTCTTTTTAAATGTCATGATGGTTTCTTTATCTTTATAATATTGATGAAAATTCATGTGCAAGAATCATGAACAATGTGTGAGATAAACATTACATATTTGACTTATATCTCAAAGAATGTAGCAGAGTATAATTATGATCTAGCCCTTTACAAGAAGAAGATTTGAATTTAGAATTAGGAAGAGAAAAAATAACATTTTGATGAGGTGGTTTCATGAAACATTTTGTGATAAAAAGGTTTATTACTTAGATATTGACAAAGGTAGATAAAATGTGGGCTTTAATGGATAAGATATTTGCAATTACTTTAAAATTTATGGAGGAAAGAATAGAGTAGATATGATTCATGGACCTAAACAAAAAGAAGAAAAAGTTTAAGAAGATATATAGGGATACTTACTGATAAAAAGGAAAATTTGTAGTAGTCTAAGAGGTTGCAAGCTTAGACTAAAAAGAGGATGATGTATACAAAATTTGTTAATATGAACATCCAAAGGGTTATTTCCTAGTCGTGTCACATTTCTAAGAATCTGAAGCTTATGACTTAAACACAAATTCTTGAAAAAGTAGATGCCTAACAAATTACATTATTTACAAGATGATTATAAGTAGTCTTATTAGTAAGAGTACTATTCAAGTGAGGCTCCTAAATTTCCTAGTCGTGTCACATTTCTAAGAATCTGAAGCTTATGCCTTACACACAAATTCTTGAAAACGTAGATGCCTAACAAATTACATTATTTACAAGATGATTATAGGTAGTCTTATTAGTAAGAGTACTATTCAAGTGAGGCTCCTCCTAAACCTTCAGAGTATTATTAATAGTAGTACTATCATTGGTTAGTTTAATCTTAATAAATTATTGTCTCCTTTTAAATGTCATGGTGGTTTCTTTATATTTGTAAATATTGATGAACATTCATGTGTAAATGATGAGTTACATTTCTTGGTTGCATTGATGAGCCTCATTGACACAGCCTCATCAACAAGACCCCATCGATGCATTGTATCATGCATTGACAAGGCCTCATCAACATAGTGCCCACTTTTTAGCTATAAATACATACTTACCAGCTACATTTATGATAATGAGATTTTAGTAGTAGCAAAGCTCTTATAGTTTGTTCATTTGAGAGTTAGAATATTTCTCCCAAGTGCCTATAGCAGGAGTCATTGAGTGTACAGGTCTTTAGTCCAGCATTATTGTACCTGAGCATAATAGTGTGTGCAGCAATAAAGACAAACTTCTTGATAAACCTTGTAGCATTAAAGATAGCTTAAATGTTTTATTTATGCATTTAATGTTTTCAATTATTTATTCAATTTTTTTCTGTAATTAAGCTAATGAAGTAATTAAGCAAGACAAACTAGCTAGATTAAACACATAAGTATGACTACTTTGAGTGTAACATGTATTTGCTTGGTAATCCTAGTAGTATTATTTCTTGATACATCTAGTAGCATAGTGCTTGGTAACCCAACAGTGGATATGTGGGTTTAGGATGTGTGCAGAAAGTGAGATTAAATGTTTATGTTAGGACTGCTTAGATACTAGTAAATTAGTTAATCCAATTACTTTATCTCTCTTTAAACATCAAACCCATAAAATACAAAATGATAAAAATCAAATGCCTCAATTATAGTTAACCATACTAGTGTATGTCACAAGTGTAATTGGGAAGACAATGAACAACCTTAAGGCAAGGTTCACTTTCTAGAAGACTAGTGCACCAAAAACTATAAAGTCCATAGAATTTGATTTGATCACACATAAATTCTCTGTGATTCATATATTTGGGTGCTTGCTGCTTATCATTAGCACCATTGCCAGGGAATTTGTTTGTTAAAACATGCACTATCTAGGATTAGTGAATATTATTTATATCGTTGGATGAATTCAAGGTCAACATCACTCTCAACGACATATAAACTACTAAGCACAATGATAATCTTATTCGGTTTGCAAAATATCTTCTTCTTCCCACAGACATGAATATCTCAAATCGTTGATCCTACAGGAGTGCAAAGGGATATACTCATCTAGATGAGCATGTACTAGACTTCACCTTCATCCTACATTAGGGTAAACAGCTGCAATGATGTGATATGAAGGGAAACATCATCTTCCCTCCCAATTAATCTATACTTAGGATGCTACTTCAAATTCTTAAGAAGTTGGGAATCTCAAATCTTCACCAGGAATATGTTGTGGATGGTTATGACACTCAAGACTACCATCAAATTGAAACATAATGTAGGAAAAATCAACACCAGGAGTAGTACCATGAGTTTACAAAGGGAAAACACTTTAGTAATCCCTTGTTCTTGCTAAACCAAGATGAAAATGTGGATCCTCCTCTTGAGGGTTCTCAATATGAAAATTCTCCACCCTTTGTTATTGATGATGAGGGTGCAACCCTGAACCTATGATCCACTATTCATAAACTAGGTTCAGGAAAGAGTGATAGTTAAGGTAGGGACTTGGGAAAGCATTGCAATGGTAAGGGATCTAAGGATGGTGGTCATAATGAATGAGGAGGTGGTGGAAGATACCACAGTAGTAATGGTTGTCCACCTTCCTCTTCATCCTCTTCATCCAATTCTGAACATTCTTGTTCATCTTCTAGTTCTCATTGAATCCACCATTGGGATAATCATGATGAAGGTAATAAACGAGAAAATAATGACCATGAAGGCCACCAAGATCAAAGGCATGGCCAAAACCATCATTGACACCATCAATGTAGTAATGATGATGAACCTCTATTGGTAACTTAAAGCATGCTCAACATTGTAGAGGTAGTAAAGATTCCAACTACCTGTGTGAGAGATAGCCAAATCAAGTGTTTAGATATTAATAATATCCCAAGATTTGAGGGGGGATACAACTCTGATCCATAGATATATCTATAAGCTTTCCATGATTCCTATGCCTTACAGAACATAGAAAATGAATGGTAGAAACTCAAGCTTTTCCCTAGGACACTCATCAAGGAAGTTAAAAGCTAGTACCAATTCTTGAAACTAAAATCCATTCATTGATGGAGTACAATGTTAGAGCTATTTAATGATAAATACCAAATGTACTCCAAAGTGTCTAATCTGAGAAGGCAAATCCAAGGTTGGAAACAAGGATTACATGAAACCTTAGATGCCACCATTGGTAGATACTATTCACTCTTACATCAATTCCCTAGTCATGGTTATTCTTAGAGGGAACAACTTTGCCACATCATAGATGGGCTCAGAGAAAAAACTAGAAGAATTGTTAGGGTGTATGCTCAAGGGAGATTGTTTGAACTGAGAGCTCATTAGATCTAAAGGCTGATTGAGGAGGTAGCAAAAGAAGAAGGTGAGTTGTGAAAAAGAGAAAGTGCAGAAGAGTATAATAGGGATCCTTCCATTAGGAACTAGGAGGTTTGATTTTGTCATAAAGAGGAGTCACCACTTGATGAAGTGGTGAACAGGAAAACCATGCCCATCCAAATTTTTTTTTCTGATATTTTAGCAAAGGTTGATAAATTATGAGAATTTTTGGATGAAAAATTTCAAGCTACTATGAAGACTGCTGAAGAATCCAAAAAGCAAAATAGTGATCATAACCACAAGAGATAAAAAGAACATGCTTACCAAAGAGGTAAGGACAAAGCTATAGTCATAGAGAAAGTTATGAAAACTAACTTTGATGATGAAACTGATTATGACATTTGTCAATACAAACATCCAAGGGGTTGTTGCCCTATGGTGTTATGCTTACAAGAGTCTATGGTGTATGCATTGAATCCTTAATTAGCATGTAGGTAAGCACCTAGACGATTAACTTATCCTTAAGGTAATCCAAGGCAATTCCACTAATAACAACAAGCTTACTACCCAAGTGGAGCTCCTTCACAACCTTATGAATAATACCAAAAATTGTACTAACCATAATCGTGGGGAATGCCACTACCAAGGTAGTGGTACCCTTATAGGAAACCAGATCCATACAAGTACTATGTTTAGTAACACATCTCACCAAGAATTTTTGCAAGTCATACCTCATTTCAACATCACTATTACCCTCCAGAGTACCACCAAATGCATTCATCATCTACTCAAGGGGAAAACCCATATCCATACCATCCTTCACATCCATCTACAAACACATCTCGACCTTCAACTTAGTTACCTCTTACTCCATCCATGTAGGATGAGATTCCTCCATAACTATAATAATGAAATTCTACAAGGGCTATACATTGACAACTAACTTTCCAACCGAGTGGTTTGGATAATCAATCTAAAAAAGACCCTTCTTCTGACCCAACAGTCCTTTCCAACCCTCACAACCTAGTACAACTAATTGTATTGCATATCCAATATACTCATCCTCTGCATCAAATATCTTTGAGTGTCCTTTAAACCAAATGCTACCTCGAATTTTCATTGTGATGCTAACTCATGCTATTTTCAACTGGGTCAAGGCTAGCAATCTTTCCATGAAAAGGTCTAACCTAGGAAGTCCACTCATTTACTTGTACATCACTAAACATAAGCCATGTAAAGCTCTTCTTGACTTTGGTTTTGGAGTTAACCTCATCTTCCATGACATGTACAAGGCCTGGAACCTACCACCTCTGAAGAAGAGCAACATTCTTCTAGAATTGGCAGATTAGTCAATTACTATCCCTCTGGGACTAGTAGAGGAAATTGTGACCATAGTTTGTGGGTTGTCCTATCCTATTGATTTTCTAGTGATCAAGGTTAAAAACTACAAAAGTGACTTCCCCATCATTATGGGAAGAGCTTGGTTAAGCACAATCGACACACGTATGGGCATAAGGGACCTCTCTCAAGAAATCTCCAAAGAAAATGAATTGGGTAAGATAGTGAAAAATCATATTCCATGCATCACATATAGTGATAACATGTGCAATTGTTTGCAAAATATTTGGTCCATCAAAAGTACATACATTAAAGCATGCAATTAGTATGCATAAGAGATCAATATCAATGGTGTCTATATGTAGTAGCCACAAAATAGGAGGGCACCTAGTGGTTGATAGTTGACTCAAATAGCAACACATTATGCATGAAACCAACTAAGAGCCTAACGTGTGCTTATGTTGAAGACATGGATAAACTTGAATAAGTTCATTCCCAACTCTCTAATGAAGATGATGATATTTTTTTGGGAGAGTTAGTAATTTCTAATAACTTCAAGAAGGAGCCCCTAGAGCTACAAAATTTATCATCTGACATGGAATATGCATTTTTAAACAATGGTAAACTAGTCATAATTAATGCCAAACTTGCTCCTAAATAAAAAGAAAAGCTCTTAAAGGTGGTTAACAAATGGCCAATAGCTTTTTCTTGGTCATATCTTGAGCTAACAAGAATCGATCTAAGGATATGCCAACATCACATTCACACCAACCCAGCCATGAAGCGTAGAAGGCAGCCACAGAGGCAATTGAAATCCAAATTGAAGTAGATCATCAACAAGGAAATTGAAAAACTTCACAAGTCAAGATTCATCTATTCCATTGTGGATAGTGAGTAGGTTAGCCCACTCATAATTATGTCAAAGAAAGGTGGTAAATGGTGAGTTTACATCAACTTTAGGCTGTCAAATATGGTAACATTTAAAGATCATTTTCCATTACCATTCGTAGATCAAGTGTTGGATACCATATCTGAGCATTGTTATTATAGCTTCTTGGATGGTTATAGTGGCTATAACCAAATCCAAATTGCACCAGAAGATCAGGCCAAGGAAACATTCACAAGTCCCTGGGGGACTTTTGAATATTGTAAGATGCCATTCCATTTGTTTAGTGCCCTTGCAACATTTCAATGTTTGGTCCTTAGTATTTTCCCATATTAGATTTGTAATGGTGTGGAAGTCTTCATGGATGAATTTTTCACCTATGGAGCTACATTTGAGAAAGCCTTTAACCACCTTGAGCAAGTACGAAAGAGATGTGTTGAAACAAACCTATGACTCAACTGGCAAACGAGTCATCTCATGGTCCAAGATGACATTGTGTTGGGGCACCAAATATAACAAAATGAGATTGAGGTAGAACTTAAAAAAATAAGGGTCATCCAAGGAATAGCCCATTAACTAGAAATCATTAAACATGTTTGGTCATTCCTTGGACACATTGGCTACTATTGGTGATTCATAGAGAATTTCTCTAAGATTGTAAAATTGTTGGTAGAGCTTACAAAGAAAGATGCACCTTTCATCTGGACTAAGAAATGTGAACATACATTCCAATAGTTAAAGGATAAATTCATAGAAACACCAATCCTACAAGTACCAGACTAGTCTAGACCCTTCCACATTATAACAGATGCATCTAACTATGCCTTGAGAGTAGTGCTCATGCAGATGGATGATAAGAAATAACCATACTACATTCACTATATGAGTCAAAGCATTGTGGGAGCATAATTAAATTACACCACCATGGGAAAAGAACTAATGACCATGGTGTATGCTCTTAAAAAGTTCATGCATTATGTGCTTGGCTACAAAGTATTTATGCACATAGACCATAGTGCAATCCACTTCCTCATGAATAAGCTGATAGTCAGCCCTTGTATCATATGGTGGCGCATGATCTTACAAGAATTTGATCTCACGATGGTAGATCGAAAACGGACCAAATATGTGATCACTGACCACCTCTCTCACTTAAGATGGGATAATAAAGAGGAGGAAAGGTTGCTCTCTGATTAGTTTCTAGAAAAACTTCTCTTTACAAGAGCACTAGATGACCAAATGCCTATAAAAACAACCCGGTATAATGGCATCCTCACCTATCTTCTCTCTCAAAAGATGCCACAATATTTTGACTTTAGAAAGAGTCAACAATTTCTCCATCAGGCCAAATATTTCATGGAAATCAATGCACACTTTTATAATGTGTGCATTGATGGCTTGATTCATTTGTATGTCCTTGATGAAGATCAACTACGCATTCTTCAGGATGCTCATGAAGGGCCTTGTAGAGGCCACTATGCAGGGAGATGCAAGATCATAAAAATATTGATGGTAGGATACTATTGGCTTATAATATTCAAGGATTCCCAACAGTTTGTCCAATCTTGTGAACATGGTTAGCGAGATAGGGGGAATGATCGCTTGAATGGAAGGTCCTCAAGAGTGGATTCAACCATTGGAACCTTTTGACATATGGGGCATTGACTTCATGGGTTCCATCACATCCATGTCCAATAGAAAGACATATATTATCATAGTAGTTGACTACTACATAAAATGGATAGAAGAAGTAGTTGTTATTGATTTTACATTGTCCACTACTACTAGATTTATACAAAAAATATTGTAAATAGGTTTGGGGTGCCACCTTCACTAATTCTGACAATGGAACTCATTTCACAAGTGCCACTTTTAAAAAGTTATTGTAATGCATAGGGGTTGAACATAAATTAACAACACCCTACCACCCCCAAGCCAATGATAAAGTAGAGGTAACCAACCTAGAGATAACAAAAATTCTAACATGGGCCATTAGCAATTATAGGAAAGATTGGTATACATAACTTAACAATGCCCTTTGGGCTTACTGTTCAACATGGAAACTTCCTATTGGCTATTCTCCCTATGAGTTGGTGTATAGAAAACTTCCAACTTTCTTGATTTAATTCAAGCTTCATATATTCTTAATGACTTGTGATCTGGATCTTGACCTAAGTCTAGTATAGAAAGAAAGATTGATCATCTTGAATGTGCTATATGAAAATTGATTAGTGGTCCTATCTTTGAATGAGATCCATAAGGCATTCAATAAGCAATGTCATGACCTCAAAATAAGAAAAGTAAAACTTCAACTAGGAGACAAGGTTCTCTATTGGAACCCACACATGTATCCTAGAAGGAAAAATTTCAAAAATTGTGGGAGGGACCTTATATAATTGATAAAACCTTTTCCTCAAGGGCCATGTTGATCTACAAGCCTAAAAGCCTAAATAAAAAGTAGTTGGTCAGCATCCAACAAGTAAAACCTTTTCTCAAACCAAGACAAGCTAGTGTAACTACCATCTTGATGGATGGACAACCATGTTCCATTTTCCAGATCTCCTCCTTGCAATTCATTCATGGGGGAGATGGCCATCCATGCTAACAATCCATATGGCCTCTCAGTTTTTCTACTTTTTATTTTTCATGTTTTGATTTTTACAAATTATTTATTTTACAAATTTTTTATTTTTAGATTTTTCTAATTTTACACCATTATTAGTACCTTTGAGCCTTTCTTGATTATTTTACACTTTCTTGTATATTTTTTTGTTTTGTTTTATTTGAGTCTGACTTTTTGTCATTTTTTCTAATAAAAGTGCTTTATTACCACAGGATACAATGCTGTTGTTGCTATTTACTAATGATGGTTTGTGCTTAATGTTGTGATTGTTGATGTCTGGTTTCTATTTTTAACTTCTGATGTTTGATGACTATGACATAGTTTATTTTTCATGGAACAGGTAGTGAGTCCATGTCATCCACCCATCCAATTTATTTTTCATAGAACAGGTATTGAGTCCACGTCATCTGCCCATCCAATAAACTCCATGGTTTTCTTTATTCTAGGAATTTGAGGTCCCTTCCATTAAAGAAAATTTTAATCAATTAGTGACCTTAGTAGTTTCAAAATTAGGAAGGATTCAAAGGTTTCTAAAAGGTGTGACTTCAAGTGGAATCAATACTCTTTGTACTTTTCTACTTGCTTGAGTGCTTGAGTGTTTTTCATGGACTTCTTACTGTTCCATTTCAACCATTAATAGGAAGTCAAATAAAGTCTTTGAATGGTGTTGCTCCAATTTAAAAATTCAAAAAAAAATGATGGGAATTCAAAGCACTTCCCTTAGACACAATAAACAAATAAGTCTTTGCATGGTGTGGTTCTTGTCCAAGAATTCAAAAAACAAATGATGGAAATTCAAAGGACACCCCTTAGACAAATAAATATGTTATGTGCACTAGTTATGGGACTAGAAAGACATGTACCCATGCTTGAAGGTCCCCTCTAACTAAGGCCCTCTCTCATTTCCTACTTCTCTCTTTTCTTCTCTTTATGGAATGGTGGTTGTTTTGTGGAAGCACTCTCATGTGTCGTGCAGGTGGACCAATCTTAGAGTGGTGATGCAAAGTCATTAAAAGTGGCTGGTTTTTGTTTGGACTAAGGATGGATCTTCTCAAGTCATTTTAAACTCAAATTCCACAAGGGACTTCCTATGACCTCAATTTGGAATTCCATTCCACCTTATTTATCATCCATCTATGCTACCATAACTCACCTCACTGTTGAGTTCTATGGTATGCTCTATGTCTAGTCTGATGTGTTTGAATTCTTGGATAGATTCTTTTTAGTTGGTCCTTAGCTTTTCATGATCATTAATCAACTATGGGGCCCATGGAGTCCTTAGTTGAGGTTATTCAAGAGCAAAAAGGGCATGAGCCTACTATGTGGAGGATCCACTTGCATAGCTCTTGGTTTGGTTAATTAGGTTCCTTACCTTAGACATTGCTACAATGCTATCGTTTGCATATTCCATTGTGTATTCTGCTTAGTGCTCCTTAACCTTTTNCCATATTCCATTGTGTATTCTGCTTAGTGCTCCTTAACCTTTTATTTCATTCATCCCCCAAATAATTTTTCTCTATTTTCCAAATTTATGAGCTCCAACACCCTCTTTTGATATTTTCATACTGTTCTTGGCCTTTTGAGCTTTCATTTGATCCCAATTTCATTCCAAAACTCTTTGTATTTTGCAAGTTTAACCAAAGTCAATGGTCATCTATGGTGGTCAACAACTGCATCGATGAGGCCTTGTTGATGTAGCTAGCCACATCAATGAGGCCTCATTGACATAATGCAAAAATTCTATATATACTGTCATAGACTTTGAAACTTTTATCATTTGCCTCATAACACATGGGGAGTTTTTGTCATTTCTTAGAGCCCAAAACCTTCCAGAGCCCTTAGCTTCTCAACTGTTTGTACAAATCACTTCGTTCTTCAATTCTGCAATTACCAAAGGTAAGCTCTTTATTGTGGGGGCTACAAAATTTAAGGTTTCTAATGAAATTTTTGAAAAAAATTTCTAATTCCTTGAAAGGGTTAATAACCTTAACAATATGCAAACATCAATTTTGTTGAGAGTTAACCCTTTCAACAACCTTTGGGATGATTTATTAAGAATAACACATAAATAAAATAATGATTAGAGTAATTAAATCAACCATAATACAACATAGCCAAGTGTAACTATCCTAAAGAAATAAAGGTATCCCAATTGCTTCATGTTACACAAAAATTGCCAACCCATGGTCTTATTATGATTATAGATGGCACTAAGACTAAAATGCCCGTAGTAATGAGAACTCTCTCAACCAAGGGAGAAATGACCCAAAGCTAGAAGGGGCCAACAAGAACAATCCCAAGAACTACTAGAGGTAACCCATGCAATGGGACCTCTTCATGAGGAGCTTGAAGCGAAATCTATTAGATAGATTCTAGATGGAAAAGTGCTAATAGAACAATCATAGTGAAGAAAAGCATTAGAACTATGCCAAGGATTGAAGTCACTTTGACTCAAGATTTCCTTGACATCATCTAGTCCCAAGAGATTCGACACTTAGTTTTCTAAGAAATAAACTTTGGGCCATTTCTAGAGAAAGCTATAGCAGAAGTCAAAACATAATTGCAAACCTCTCCCATGTGTCCAATCATAAGATCTAGTGGGGAATGGTACATGGGAGAGAGATATATCTTCTAGAACAACAAAAGGCTAGGGTTCGTAGTAAAAATCATTGATATTCAGGTGTCTTACTTAGCCAAGGCTATTGCATAGGCACTCAGGTTGCCTAATATTGGGACATAGTTGGCAGAGCTATCATTAGAGATATCATTAGAGATAGAGTTTTGACAACCCGAGAAGTAGGAAAAAGTATCATTAGAAAATCAGAAAGAAGGGATAAGGAAAATAAGAGTTCAACTGGAAATCACACGTATGAATGCAACATTTTCTTGTACGATCACCCCAAGGGCTAATGTCCAATCTTGTTACATTTATATGAGCATTGGGAAAGCACATTACATCTTGAGTTCATACAGAGATACTACGTTCAATCACAATGGCAACAATCCTAGTGATGGGGGAAGCCACCCCTAAAATAGAGACACCCTTCATATCATCCAAATCCAAATGTTTATCTAGTCCAATACCCTATTTCTCCAACTGGGCCAACATACTCTATCTCACTACATTATCATTCACCTCAATACTATCAGCCCATGTCCTCAACACAACCACTGCCTTGTGCACCTTACACTTCTCCTAATTTTCAACATTCTGATCATTTCCATCCTTCTACATCGCCACCAATTGTTCCTAAGGTGTCCACACCACAGCAACAACCCCTGAATGTTACTTTTGCTAGTATTTCCAACAACAGTTAGAGACCTGAACAACATTAAAGGCGTCCCTTCTTTAGAAATGATCCTAGGAAGGGACAACATAATTTCAAGGCCACTGCATCCTCCAACTCAGCACAATTCCAACACTGTGGTGCATCCTTCTCTTCGAACCCAATGCCTCGTGTTACTTCATCAAGGCCACCAGTTAACACCCCAACAACCATACGGCCCAATGAATATAGCCATGGAGGATGACATCATGATCCTTGCATACCATCTAATGGTCCCAATTATCATAGTGGGTTAACTCGTTATCTGGAAACTACATCTTATAAATTTCCCCACTATACTTACTATAATTAGGTGTGTGAACCCTGATGGGATAATTACGACCAAGTTCCAATATTTCCAACATGCAAGGATCCTCATCTTTCCTTTATTAATCTTTTCCATCCTCAACTGTTTAGTTATGGGGGATATCCCCCATTTTAATAACAAGCAAGATTAATAAATATTTTTCATTTTCTTTAATTTTACAACTTTTTGTTTTCCACTTTTTCATTTTTCAATTTCTTGTTTTATCTTTTTGTCTTTTTATCTTTTTACATTTTTATAAGTAATCTCGTCTACGAATAAAAAAATCATGTGGCTCGTTGGTTGAGGTGTTTTCTATGTTATCGAGTATCGAGTGATCAATTATGTGGACAGTGAGCCCATTACACCCACTCATCCATTCTACAAATAAGAGGTTCTGATTGAGGGTATAGTGATATTCTTGACATTTTTAAAACTTAAAATTAATTTTGTGTTCATTGTACCTAGAATGAAGAAGGATGGACCAAGAGGGAATGATTAGAGTGTGACATCAAGGGGACTTGCAAATTCTCTTTGGTGATGTCTGTGGGAGTTGTCATGCAACATGGTTGTACTAAGATCCTTGTAGATCTAATGAAAAATGGGAGTAAGAGTAATAAAAAGGCACTTAAAAATCCAATTCTATTCTAGGGGGTCCCACTGGAAAGACATGCACCCATGCCTGAAGGTTGGTGGATTCTTTGGATTCAGCAATTAAAAAAAAAAGAGAGAAAAAAAAAGAGAGAGAAAAGTGCCACAAAAAAAAATCGCTCTTCCCTTGAATAAAATGTCAAGTGATCATATGCCTTGTTGTTTTGGTACTCTCATAGTCGCTCATCATGGGATGAAACAATGCGGTGTCACTGATTAGAGGAATGGAATTCGTCCTAATCTTGGAATGATGGGTTAATGACATGCTAAGCATGCTTTTCACTCAAGATTCATTGTGCCCTTGGTGAGTTACCTCATGTCCCAATCTCTACAATCCCTTCTATACACCATCTCATCTCAATGTTTATGTAATTGTTTCTTGTGTCTCGTATGGTGTAGAATTCTTACCTCATTCTGGTGGTATCTACATGTGTGTGTTTTGTTAAACTAGTATGGAATACATTTAACCCTTCTAGTGCCTACAGACATTTTAAGGTGTGGTTACGCAAGGGCATTATAGGTTGGAACTTGCTTTGGGGACGACCCAATTGCGTGACTTTTGCAATTTGTACTTGTTGCATACCACCACATCATCTTATACCCTCTGAGTACTTTATTGTCAAATCTATTATTTCCTTTGTCATCATTTTATCAAACATTCCTCAAAACTAGGTCCTTTTATATGTCACCTAACAAACCAGGTTTGACATTAAACTTTTAGGGCAACTTCCTTGAAAAAATTTCTAACTCTAAAATCATACTAAGCAAAGAATTCAACATTTATTAAAGGCAATGAGTAAGGTATGAAATAATTGAATGTTTTTCAATAACCTTACTAACAATTGATCTTTGTGTGATTATAGATGGCCCCTAAAAGAAGATAACAGGGAGGACCTTCTCAAGGTGCAACCAAACGACCAGCGGGAGGTAGAGGCTAAGGACTTCATGCAGAACATACAGAGCAAGAGGCAAAATCACTTAGCATCCATCATGGAACTCCTATTACTACATAATCTATCCAAGCAAAAGGTGGAGAGGTTAGGGTCCAAGCCTGTGAAGAGGAATGACGACTATTTGTAGCATAACATGTCAAGGCCAATCAAGTGTTCCAACAACTACCATGTTCATGGAAAGTGCCGACTCCATTAAACATTGGAAAATTAGCATGGACAACTCATAATTCTTGGATAGAAGAGGAGAAACGTCAAGCACTTCCTCAATGGTATCAATCTTAGAAGCCTGATCATGCAGGACAAAGGAGAGGCACCCATAGAGGACCCACCACTAGCGAGAACCCCATGAGTTCCACAAGTTTTGTCTTTTGTGTCTGTGTCCAAATTTTGTTTAATTCTCCACTATAGCATAAATATAAATTCCTATTCAGTTAATAATCCCATACTTATCCACTGTGTAATCAATTGAACTTGTTCCTCACATTCTTTGACTTGAGGATGAGTTGTTATTCAGTCATGGGGGTATGGTGAGTCATGGTCTATTAGGCCCAATTATTGAAGCCCTATTATCAAAGTCCTAATACAAGATATGGTTTGTTAGGCCTAGTTATCAGACCCTAGATATCGTAGCTGCAATATACGCGATATTGTGTACACGATATCACATTCGCCTCGCGATATCAAGTATGCGATATCGCAGCCTGCCTCAATTTCTATAAATAAGAGGTGGATTTCCTTGTTCTAGGACTTAGTTCTTAGTTCCTTATACAAAATATTATAGTTTTTCCTTCTTAGATTTAGAATTATTTCCTAGTGTATGCCCGTAGTGTGGTGATTGTAATTGTATGGCATCCTTATTCGAGTGTGACGTACTTGGACACGCAAATGACCAAAAATAAAGATCAAGATTACTTCATCATTGCAGCATTCACTTAGTTTAATTATTTACTTAATTTTTATTTACTGCTTTCTTAGCTAATATGTATTCACCCTAAACTGTTGTTAAATGTAAAATGAGTATGAATTGATCACGAGCATTTAAGTGTAACTACTTGGTAACCTAGTAGCGTGCCTAGGATCTATGCTTGGTAATCCCAGTGGTAGTCATGCACGAAGTCCAAGATCTATACAGATGATTAAGGAATGGATACTCATCGCACTTAGGCTAGCTTAGATTCTCTCTCACCCTTTCTCTCTTAGCTTAGTTAATATTACCTTCAATTACATCCAGTAGTAGCATTAGCATAGGAACACATCATACACCTCACTCTAGACTAAACCATACATGACAAGTTAATACTAGTCTAGATGGGAAGACAACAAACTACAACCTAAGGATAACTATCTAGATACCACAACTAGCCTATCTACAGAGTTCAACCGGATCATGCGTGAAATGCTCGTATTTGTATGGTTGAGTGTAGGGGTACCTCGCCACTCATTAGACATGAATAATATTCGTAAATTTGTTAGGAGGCTATGATTCAGATCCATAACATCATTTACAAGCCTTAAATGATGCATGCACTTTCTACAACATTGAAAGTGGGTGGAAAAAGCTTAAGCTCTTTCCTAGTATACTTATTGATAGAGACAAAGTGTGGTATAGATCATTGAGATCAAATTCTATCTAACAATGCTTCACAATGTTGAAGCTCTTCAATGAGAAATACCAAACCTATGCAAGAGTGTCCAATTTGAGGAGATAGATTCAAGAGCGGAAGCAAGAACAACATGAACCCTTGGACATGGCCTTAGATAGATATTATGCCTTACTAAATAGATGACGAGGCCATGGTTTCTCCAAGGATAGGCAACTTTTGCACATCACAGATAGGCTTCATAATGAAACAAGGGAGACCCTTGGGATGTATGCCATAGGGCAATTATATGAGCTCCAAGCCCATTAGATCCAAGAGCTAGTCTAGTGTGTTGCAAAAGAAGAAGGAGAGATATGAAAATGGGAGAATGTTAAGAAATATCAATGGGACTCAACTCTTCAATAGAAGGAGGTCTAGATCTATGGTAAGAAGAACGAAACTACTCTTAATAAGGTGATCCTGCAACAAACCTTGTTGATACAAGAGTCTATTGATGAACTAGAAGCAAAGTTTAATAGGATGTCCAAGTGGATATATGAAAATTTTACAACTCACATTGAGATGGTTGAGGAGAGAATCATGCAAAATAAGCCAAGTGATCAAACTAAACAAAGGATACAAAACCTAGAAATAGCTAGGAACACTTTTCAGCAAATGGGAAAAATGGTTAAAGAAAGTGAGGGTATAGACTCAACCACAGATGAAGATAATGGATGCCATTTTCATCTTTATTTTATTCTTTATTTTACATCTTTATTTTACAAAAATGGATGCAGATGAAGATATTCTTTATTTTACATCTTCTTGTTTTCATGTTATTAATCTTTTCTAATTTTTATTTTACACCATCATTAGTACATTTGCTAGTTCTTAAACAAATTACACTTTCTTTTATATTTTCTTTTATTTTGGTGTGATTTTTCTAAAGTTTTGTTAATAAGTGCTAGGTATAGTGGTAGTGCATTATTGGATGGTGGTGTGTACTATTTTTTTATTTGATTATTGGTATCTAGTTTCTAGCTTTGAATTTCATTACAGATGATTAGGACATGGTTTCTTTTCCATGCAACAAGAAGTGAGTCCAAAACATACACCCATTCACAAACTCTATGGTTTTCTTTATTTTGAAAATGTGCAATCCTTTTTTCATTAACAAAACTTTAATAAATTTGTGACTTTCCTAGTTTGTGGAATTGGAAAGGATTAAAGGGTTTGAATAAGGTGTGAATTCAAGGGTATTTGATATTCTTTATGCCTTTCTGTTTACCTAGATGCATGTGTGCTTTCATTAACTTCTTACCATTCTATGTTGACCAATAAAAGGAAGTTGAATAGGTCTTTACATGGTGTGGTTCCTATTTCAAAAACAAAAAATGAAAAAAATGATGGGAATTCAAAGCACAACCCTTAGACAAAATAAATGGGTTACAAGCATTAGTTATGGGACTAGAAAGATATGTTACCCATGCCTAAATGCTCCCTATACAATAACTTTCCTCACTTTTTACTTCTCTTTTCTTCTTTAATAAGGAATGGTGGTTATTTTATTGGAGCACTCTTATGTCTTAGGGAGGTGAATTAATCTTAGAATGATGATGCGAAGTCACTAAATGAGGTTGGTTTTGGTTTGGACTAATGATGGATCTTATCAAGTCATTTAACCATAAAATTCACAATGGACTTCATGTGACCTTAATAAGGAACTCCATTTCACTCTCTCATCCATCTATGCTTTCCATGTCTCACCTCACTGTTGGTTTCATGTTCTTGTTTGATGTCCTAGTTTGAAGCATTGGAATTCTTAGGTAGTTTCTTCCAAGATTTTGTACTTAACCTTTTGTAATCATTAATAATCCATAGAGCCCATGGAAAATTTGGTTTGAAGTTATGAAAAGGCATAAAATGCATGTGCCTGCTTTGGGGAGGATCCACTTGCATATCTTTTGGTAGTTAACTTCTTTACCTTTAAACACTCTTATAATCAAATCTTTTTGTTTACTCCATCAATGACATCTAATTGTGCACATATTCATAACATTTTTTAATAAACATTTCTTTTTATTATTGTGAATTCTTACACCTTCTTCACATATTTCCTTGTGTCAAATTTTTTTAAATGTAATGGCCCACTTACCTATTTTACCCTATTTGTCAACCTTCCCACAAACACTCCTAAAGAAATCAATTTACCTCAATGACAACCTAGCCAAGTGTAACCAGTAATGAAATAGGGTACTTACTAGCTATGTGTTACACATTACATACTAATTCATGATTTTGTTGTAATTGTAGTGGAAAGCATGGACTAGAAGTAGGACTATCTTCACCAAGGATGATGCAATCGCACCTTATGATGAGGATCATTCATGATCATTGGATCTTCTCTCTTTTACTCTTCATCTTCCAAGAGGTGTTGGATGTTAGTTTTATCCAAGATGTTCACTTCTCTTATCATGAACATCCAATTTTGTAAAGATTGTAACTTTGTACACTTGGGCATTTAGAGTCTATTTGTTCCATTTGAGTTAGTTTGTATGTCAGTCAATAATTTCATACCTACCCAATATTTTTTAAAGAACTTGTTTTTCATTTTTTTCAACTCAATGATGAGTTTTTATTTAGTCGTGGGGGTATGATGAGTTGTCATTTGTTAGGCCTTGACATTGGATACCTAACATTAGAGCTCTGATGTTGGGTACCCAATGTCAGAGCCAAGAAGTGATGTTAAATACCCAACGTCATCTCCTCTAGGTTGGCCTATAAACATAGCACTTGGGCACCCAGTTAAGACAAGGAATAAGTAGTAGAGAAGATAGTTTTAGTTTTTAGTTTTTGATAGTCTTTCTTAGAGTGTTATTATTCCTAGTGCATGCCTATAGTATGATGTTTATAATTGTACGACACCTTTGTTCAAGTGTGATGTACTTGGACACGTTACATGATTGGAAATAAAGATTGAGATTACTTCCATCATTACATCATCCACTTAGATTATTATTACTTTTAATTGTTAATTATTTACTATTTTTGTTAGTTAAATGTTCCCATTTATTGTTATTTATTATTTCTATCATTAAATAGAATGCGTACGCCGTAATCATAAGCATTTATGTGTAAGTACTTGGTAACCCAGAAATGTATCATTTGGCAAACCCAATAACATATACTTGGCAATCCCAGAAGTAGTTTCAAGAAGTCCAAGATGTATATGGATGATTAAGAGTGGACACTCATTGCACATAGGTGAATTTAGATCTTGTTTTCCATTGTTTAGTAGCTCAATTAATTTATCCATTTGTCATCATTAGGAGTAGCATAGAAATCATACAACACCATATGCCTCACTTTGGACTAAACCATACATGACAAAGATACCACTAGTCCAAGTGAGAAGATAGAAAACTGCTATCAGAGCATAATGATCTAGATACCACAACTAGTCCCATCCACAAAATTTGACTAGATCATGTGTGAACGCTTGTGATTCATATGGTTGGGCATAGGCGTACCTCATTGCTCATCAATGGTGGCTAGAGATAAAAATATATATAGCATTTAAAATCTATATATTTACTTAGTAATAATAAATAANTTATGTGAGTTAAGTGGAAGTGATGGTTTGGATAACCACATAATGGAAAATTAATTTAAACAACCAAATAGAGGAATTTGGATTAGCTAATTGTATGGTAATGAAAATTAAATAAGTTTTGGTTGAGTGGGAGAGTTGGTTCTTGGAATTAGTGGAAATTTCAAATTTATCTTACACTATATAAAGAGATGTGATTTGTTTAGAAATACAACATCTCCCAATTCAATTATTGAGTAAGAAAGAAAAGTGAAGTATTTAAGTTTGAGTTAGAAAGTAAGCTTAAGAGGGATGGAAACAAGAAGGCCTTTTATTCCATATGTAATGGGATTCTACCAAGAGCATGATGTGAGAGCTTATTGTAAGGAAACCATCCATGGAGCATTTAGAGAATTTCCATTCTTACTTTAGCTTTTGGATGAGTTTAGTTTTCTCATTGGCAAATGCTCCATCTATTCGAATGTTTGGGATAGCTTTCACCAATGCACCACTAAAGTTGAATACCAAGGAGAGTCCAATATAGATGATTCTTGGGGAAAGGCTTTCATGTCATAAGATATAGAAGCAACTAAATATGAAGAACCTCAAAAATCAATAGCCAAAGAGTTGGATGAGAAAGAGACAAAGATGATTGTTGAAAACAAGGATGAAGTGGACCAAGTTGAAGCTTCAACTAGGCAAGAAGAAAGAAGAGTTTTTATCATCACATAAATAGCATATGAGAGGGTTAACAACATGAGGATTCCTAAAAGGGTTACCTTAACTATTCTCTTCCTATGTACAAAATACTTTGTATAAGAATTTGTTTACATAGTTTCCTACATTTTATTAGGCATGAGGTTTTTACTCCATCAAACCTTAAGTTTAATGAAAATTTTCTCAACAAAGATTTATGTTTTTTTTTATGTAAAAATGTTTCCAATAAAATTTATTTCTCTTAGATAATGTGAAAAGAGGGGGTAAGAAATGTTTTCAAATAAGACCATTTGATGGAGAAGTAGTAGAATGTGCCTCTAATATGAGAGGAGGATTATAGGACTTGATCATATTTTAGTGATGGAAAGCTTTGGTAACTCATCAACATATAAAAAAGCTTAGGTAATGTTGCATGATATCAGTTATCAACCATTTATATAAGATGTATTGGGATATGGAAATTATTTTTATTAAATATTCATAACTTAGCTCACACTCTAAAACATACTTGATATGCTTGAAACCCTACAAACTTCTGATCACAAGCTGAAATCACCTGATTCTAGAGTAGACATTGTTGTTGTTATTGTTATTGTAGTTAATTACCTATGCCATGCAAAAGAGTATTGTAGTAGTAAAGAAATATCTTTCTTTCATTGGGCATTGGCATAAGAAAATTTCAAGAGTACTTTGCTTTGGTTTTCCAATTTAAGGACTATCAATGCATTATGAGCCTTTTTACTTTTCATGGTTGAAGCCAAGAAAAGTCATCAGTAACAATGCAAATTTAGTTTAAAATGAAGAAACTAAAATTACTAATGATAAATATTTAAACTTTTTTATGGATTTAGATTTAGCAATAGATAAAAATGAAAACTAGAATAAGAATTTCACAGTGTATACATGTGTAGATAATAATATTAATGATATATTGGGCAAAAATCACTACCCTGCTATATCTGGGTAATGTCCCCAAGTAGCCATGCAAATGCAAACTTAAAATTTAATCTAAACCTAGTAGAACAATAATAAAATTAGGAATAGAAGTGTATGGTCTATCATGGTGGCTATTTCACTAAGGTTGACCTAGGGATAGCCATGACAATAAGTTTCAAAGTAAAGGACAGACTAGGCAGCCATGGCAACAACTAGGGCAAAATGCTACCATTATAAATTCTTTTTCATAGCCAAAATTACATTCCAAAATATTACGTCAAGTACTCCAGCATACAACTATAGCCACATCTAGATCAACTCTCCCTGCGGACCGTTGCATGGCGGTTCACCCAGTTTCCTCTGTTGCGCGCGAGGCTTTGCTATGGTCTCCAGCTCGCTGGCTCTGAGGGGGCTACTGCGTTGGCTGCTGCACCACGCTCTGGTGGCTGTGGCTCTTCCTCCTGCTACTCATGGCCACCTCCAATTTTCTGGGATTTGGTGTCCTTGCGATCAAAACTTTGGATTTTGCTTTCTATCTAAGGACCGTTAGGACCGATCGCGGAAGACCAATGCCCTGAGCATCGCTTCACGCGCTACACGTGCACATCCTCAGCCACCATGGGAACCACGAGCACTGCTGAAAAACCCTCAGATCTGAAAAAACCCTCATGTCTATTCAAAGCAACGAAATCTAAATATTGTTTTCTGGTGGAAGATCTAAGCGCAGGGGTTGCAGGTCGGTTTTTTGGCTAGTTGCAGTGGCGCTGCGGGGTGAGCTGTAGGGTGAGCTGCGGTGGGCGTGGTAGGGTACACGGCGTTCACGCAGGTGCTTAGCTCTACCAGAGTTGAATCCCCCAATGGCAGATCTGGGAACCCAGATTTGGAATCAGATCTAAAACTAGCACAGGGGAAACTTTGAATAGAGGACCTTGGAGCGCTAGACCTTCTGTCACGAGTCCCGTGCTTTGGTGGCTGTGAGCCAAGGTCACTGTGCCGCACTCTTGTGGCTGTGGGGCAGTGGTTGCAGTGGGCAGTAGGATCTGCATTGTGGTGCTATTGTTGCAGGTTGTTCCAGGGCTGCCATCGTGTTCCTATCGACGTTGTGCCAGTTCCAATGGACGAGGAGCTTCTTTTAGGTAAGGATATGGATGAATCTTTAGCGGCTGCTCCTTCTTCTCCTTAGGGGAGTTCTCCCAACTCAGACTCTTTGGATTTTTTGATACCTCAAGATATTTTTGACTCTATTTCTCATGAATTTTCTGCATGTTTTATTTTTTTTCAAATAGTAGGTTATCTACCTCGCTCTTTAAGCATAAATCTGCATATTAAAACTATTTTACAAGCCCACGGAATTCAAGTTTCACATGCTCAATACTATGCTCGTAATTTTGTCCTTGCTGAGCTTTCGGAGGAGTCTCAAATCGAGAAAGCTCTCTATCTTCGAATTTTCCCTGCTCGTAATGCTACACTTATCACCCAGGCTTGGAAATTTGATTTCAATGTCAGCAACCCAGCCTTTAATATTATCCCTTGTTATGTAGAGCT
>MNCI01002312.1:89304-136811 GCA_015680685.1 Gnetum montanum
AGTTCTTGAACTATCAAGGCATAATGTATCAGTCTACAAATACGCTTTCTACACAACATGGAAATCTACAAAACCCTCATCCATGTACTTTAATCAAATAGAAAAATAACCTATGTCCAAGCAATGACACATGGAGAAAGTAGAGACAACAACGAAAATGACACTGAATCCTATGAAATTATAGCGTAGGCAACCATGACTATTAGAGGCACACCCATGAGACTCTAATGATAGAAAGATTTGGGAATGATTGGTAGAGAAGAAGGGGTGAAAGAAATGGAGGTCATCATGGAATGGTCATCGAGAACTCCACTCTGTGGAGATCGTGGTTTGTAATTTTGTTTGCAAGCACAATAAGTGTGGGGGCAACATACGTGGCTATTGGACAAATAGGGAAAAAATTGAAGTAGGGCATGGACATGGATATTGATGAAGTATTTATGGAATATGAGGTGCTATTAAAGTGGTTTTAGGGACAATTTCATTATCCTTTCTCCCAAATTATCTCTACCGTATTATGGTTCTAAATGATTTTGTTGCTTTTGTTTTTTTGACCTACCTTTTTCCACATAAAATACCATTAGAAAACTTTGTTTAAAATGTCTGTTATAGAAAGAGATAAAATTTTGGCACAACATCATTGATAATATGATATGTAATAATCTCACTTCATGTGATATAATACATATAATATATATTCTAAAAATAATGATTCAAAAAGGAGGAGATTTATGAACATTTGGAAAACACACCTCTATTTTCTATAGGATTAAAATTCTCCATAGAATTTATAACCTCCTACAACAGTTATAACTAGATCTCCTTAATATTTGTAAGGTTGAAATTACTAAGAAGACACTTGCCAACTATGGCTTGATTTTCTCATAACTTCCTATAGAAGTTATAACTGTTTAAGGTAGTCATGAATACATTTCATAGATATTTGTTATTCACCTTAACCTTCAATGATGATTGTAACTACCATGAAGCCAATATAAAAAGGCTTCAAGGGTAGAAGGATTCTAGGGCAGGTAACTTTGAAGGATATTGAAGATTTCTTGTAAAGTGTGGCTTGCTAAAGGCATTAATTCAACTACTTTATTTTAATCTTGTGAGTTCTTTTCTTCCCATTTTTTCTTAGTTGTTTAGATAACAATTTAGATAGTATCATGCTTGGCATTTAATTTTGGGATTTTTATAGGTTTCCTTTATAGCTTTGTTTTTGCACAAAATTAGAATTCTAATAATGTTTGCCAAATAATAGCGTATGTCTTATTAGAAAATTATCTTGAGCAATTTAATAATAATGTCCTATAAAAATTACCTATTTGAGTTTAGGAAATCTAGAAAATCTTTGATACTTTGAGATGATTGAAATAACTTCTTTAATTTTAAAGTTTATTACCTTAATATTGAAATCTTGAAATTGTCAATTTTTTCTAGAAGTTCTATTGTTTGCAATTCTTGACC
Source organism: Gnetum montanum (assembly GCA_015680685.1). Taxonomy (NCBI): domain Eukaryota; kingdom Viridiplantae; phylum Streptophyta; class Gnetopsida; order Gnetales; family Gnetaceae; genus Gnetum; species Gnetum montanum. The sequence continues at coordinate 90,775 of MNCI01002312.1, forward strand.
AATATTAACTAGCTAAATAAAAGCGTGTACTTTGTCATTTACAAAGCATTTTGGTAGTTAAATAAAAGTGTCTATGAAATTAGTTGTTAAGCTTAGAAGGTTTGGATGATTTATGATATATTGAGTTAGAATAGCCTTATTACAAAGTATTTCCTCATGTCAATTTATGTTGCTTAAATGTTTGAGATTCCATACAAATCTGGTTTCTTTTTTTTTATCTTTCCAAAATCATTTGAATCTTGCTCTATTTCTAGTTTTCTTGTGAAATTCTCTCTCTAAGGAAAATTAGGAGTATATTGAAAGAATTGTGCTCAAATATTTTTGTGAAATTTTATTTGTTTCAAGTAGCATACTATAGGGACTATACAGACTAAGTGACTTAAAACAATAGGAATCTTTAATGACTCACAATATTCAACAAGGTTAGTTAAATTTTTATTATAGCCAATTACAGTTTCATACACAACCCAATTATTTCAACATTCATAATAGTGAACACATACTAATGTTTACTTCATTTCATAATCATTGAGTCTATTTGGAGGTATTTGGGCCTTGTTGTTGCTAGAGACCAACAAGCACCTAAACCCTATTTGAAGAGCACCTTTGTTTCATGTGACCTTGGTCACAAGATCAAATGCCCAATGTTGGTAATTCCAAATAGGCACCAACAATTACGTAGTTGCTATTTTCATATTTCTCATATTATTCCTTGAGGTTAATTGTATTTGTCTTCAATTTCTCAAACCAAGTTAAAATTAGCTTTTAAAAATGTAGTCCTTTTTTTCATTTCATTTCTTTCATAAAACCTATGGTTGTTCTTCCTCCTTCCATGAGTTGTGCAACTTTGAGCTCATTGTTACTCTCCATCAGTGCATGTCATCATATTCTAGCCTCTCTCAACTCCATGAAACTAAGAGGCAAGTGAGGATCATCAAGATCAAGTATTACAAATGAAGAAGTGCTATTCAATTCCAACCAAAATAAGGCAAAATGACATAGATTTGAAGCATTGTATGTAGTTTGCAAGAGGAATATTATTAAGATACAAGGTAATTCTTTGATGTCATAAAGTTCTTTGTAGAGGTATAGTCGTAATCGATTTTAGCTCTAGTGGAAAAAATTTATCTACATATTTTCTAGATGTTTTATTATATTTTACAATAAGTTAGTGAATCAAAGTTTACAACTTTTATCCTTATCACTCCTATGTTTATTATAGTTGATAAGTGAAGTAGTTTCATTGAGATGCCTATACATGAAATCAATAATATTTTTACCACTATCCTTGCCATTAGTCATTTCTTGGCTAAGGTTGATATGATGAAGTTTTATGTGGAAAATTACTTAGTTGCAAAACACAAACTGTGAGAAAATCAAGCCTAAATTCTACCTTATTGCCTATATTTTGATGACCAAGTTTCTTCCAAAAAGTGATAACTATGATGATGTCCTTGTAGTAGTTCATATAATGATGTTTGACATGGAGAAGAAGAAGAAAATAAATGGACCTCTTTTTTATTTTTCAAAGAATTTTTAATTATTCAGTAGAGCATGGACATGTTAGTTTGCCCTATGGAGCCCTCTTTTCTTGTTTAATTAAAAAACACAATGTTGTGATTCTAGACAATGAGGTTGAGGCTTCGAAGACATAATCCTATGATGGTTCACTCTTAGGTACATGAATCTTATTATAGAAAAGAATCATTGATGGATCATGCCATGGGTTATGTTAATGAGGACTCATTGACATGGTCCCTTTGACACAACCTTGTCAATGCTACCATGTCGATGTATGATTTGATGGCATTATCATGAGCTTGTTGACGTAGTATCTATTTTCACCCATAAACACGTGCTCATCCATCATGTATATGACATCTTTTATCATAGTTGTAGTGAAGCTCTAGTAGTTGTTCCATTTGAAAGTTAGAATATTTTTCTAAATGTCCATAGTAGGAGTCAAAGAGTGTACAAATCATTATTCAAGAACTATTGTAACTGAGCATGGTAGTGTGTGCAATAATAAAGACAAGTTTTTTGATAAACCTTCCAACACTTTGAAATAGATTAATTATTTCCTTTATGTATTTAGTATTTTATGCAATTTCCTTTAATTCTTCAAGTAATTAAATAATTAATTATGAAATTAATTAATCTAAATTAAGCTAGATTAAATATCTTTAAATTAATCACATAAGTACAACCAGTTCAAGCATATTCTTGGTGCTTAGTGATCCTAGTAATGCTTAACATTTGGTAACCTAGTATCATTAAATATTTTTAGGTTGTGTATGACAAGTGGAAATAGATGGTTATGCTAGGATTAGTTAAACATGAGCTAGTTAGATTAAATTGGCACTTAAATACCTTTAATACTCTTTTCTTTATTCTTAGGCAACTTAGAAAATAAAACATAAAAATGACAAAAATCATATGCCTCAGTTGCACTTAACCATACCTTTGCATTTCAAAAGTGTAATTGGAAAGACAATGATTGCAATGGTTAGTTTCACTTCCTAGAGACTAGTGTACTTAGAACGCTATAAGTCCATGGAATTCAACCAAATCACATGTAAACACTTAGTGATTTGCATGGTTGGACATAGGGTCTACTCACCACTTATCATTAACATCATTTTTGAGAACTTATAGGTTGATATGTGCAGTTCCTAGGACTTAGTAAATATTATTTGAGATCATTAGAATGAATCCTAAAGTCACAATCATTCAAAAGATAGAAATAATTATTATAATTAATGCACACTAAATTTTCCTTTAAATCCAAAATGTCTTCTTCTCATAGGAATGATAAATCAAAACCACTAGTGCCCCAAGAATTCAAGGTGGTATACACATCTAGATAAGTTTGTACTTGATTTCACCTTCATCCTACATTAGGATGAATAACTATAGTTGAGAGATATGGAGGGAAATGTTGTGTTGCCTCCTAACCAATTTTTTCCTAGGTTGTTGCTCCAAACTCTTAAGAGGTTGGGCATCTAGGATCTCTATGATGAATACATTGTATAGGACCATGACTATTGGAACTACCATCCCATAGAAACACAACATAAACAAGATCAGTACTAGGAGAAGTTTCATGAAGCTACGAAGGGGAAATGGTTCACTAACCCCTTGTTCCTGTTGAATTAAAGTGACAAGAAGGATCCTTTCTTTGGGGGTTCTCAACATGAAGATTATCCACCCATTGGCTCTAGTGAAGGGGGCTTAAACCCACACTTACAGTCCACTATCAACAATCCTAATTTAGGAAAAAGTGAGAGTCAAGGTAAGAGCTTGCGCAAGCATCGTGATGATGATAAAATTTATGATCATGACCATGACAATTAGAGAAGATGTAGCAAACACTGTGGAGGTGGTAGTCCTCGTCCCTCTTCATCTACATCATGTTCTTCTTCCTTTGAATCTGACCAACACCACAAAGGATGAAATCATGATGAAGGTGGTTGGTGAGATAATAATGATTGTAAAACATTCCATGAACAAAGGGGTAGCATAGGACATAATAGGCATCATCAAAATCATGATGATGATGAACCTTTGTTGGAAACTCAAAACATGCCAAACATCACAAAGGTAGTTAGAATTCCAACTAGCATGTGAAAGAGAGAAAAATCAAGAGGTTGGATATGAACAATATCCCCAGATTTGAAGGAGAATATAACTTAGATCCACAAACCCATCTTCAAGCCTTTCATGATGCTTATGCCTTGTAGAACATAGAGAATGATTGGCAAAAACTTAAGCTATTTCCTAGAACACTCATGAAAGAAGCAGAAAGTTGGTATCACTCATTAGAGCTAGAATCAATTCACAAATGGAGTACAATCCATGAGCTATTCAATGATAAATATCAAACAGTGTCCAATTTGAGAAAGTAAATCCAAGGTTGGCAACAAGGAACACATGAATCCTTGGATGCAACTATGGATAGGTATTATTCCCTTTTACACAAATGTTCAAGCCATGTTTATTCTTAATGGGAGTAGCTTCTTCATATCATAGATAGGGTTAGATTAGAAATAATTAGAATCCTTAGGATCTATGCCCAAGGGAGACTATTATAAATAAAAGTCCATCAAATTCAAAGGCTGATTGAGAATTTTGCAAAAGAAGGTGAGTTGAGAAAATAGGAACGTGCTGAGGAGTATAACCGAGACCCTTCCATCAGAAAAAGCAAGGTCCAATTCTATAAAAGTGATGGGGAAGCACCACTTGATGAAGTAGTAGTACAAGTAGTAGCATCAATGGCAACACCCATAGTTGTGGATGATGTCATCATCAAGGTAGCAGTACCCTTACAGAAAACCCAATTTATATGGGTGCTATATTTAGCAATCCATGTCTTTGCATGACTCTTCCAATCATACTTCCTTCCAACATCACTACTACCCTTAGGAATACTATAAAACTCATTCTCCATCTCCTAGAGGGGAATCCCCATATCTCTATCATCCTCCTTATCCTTTAGTGCATGTCCCTCCACCCTCAACCTAATTACTACATGCTTCATCCATGCATGATGAAATTCCTACACAATCGCAACAATGTAATGCTACAAGGGTTATGAACTTACAAACAATTTCTTAATTGAGTGGTTTTGAAACAAAATATTGTAAAAGACCATTCTTTCAAACCAATAGCCCTACAAAGCCCGTACTACCTTATGTGGTTGGTCACCTTGTGTCTCCTTCATCCTCTACATCCATTCCTTTTGAGAGCCATTCAAACAAAACATATTCCAAGATCTGCACAGTTATGTTAATCCACATTATATCTAATTAGATCAAGGATGAAAACCTTTCCAGAAAAATAGCTAATCCTATAAGTCCTCTCATCTACTTCCAGATCACTGGAAATGAGCCATGTAAGGCTCTTCTTGATTTAGGTTTTTGTGTCAACATGATTTTTCATGAAATGTATTAAGCTTGGAATCTTCCTTCCTTTACGGAGAGCAACATACATTTAGAATTGGTATATTAGTTCATCACTATTTCCTTGGGATTTTTGAAGTACATTATGACCACCTTCTATGGGTGGTCATATCCTATCGATTTCTTGGTGATCAAGGTTGACGATTGTAAGGGAGACTTTCCAATCATTATGGGAAAGGATTGGTTGAGCACTATTGATGCAAAAATGGACATTAGAAATCTTTCCCTAGATATTTCCAAGGAAAATGAATTTGGAAATATCAAGAAGAAGAAAGTTTTATGCATCCCGTACAATGATACTAGGTGCATCTATGTGAAAAAATTCTATTCTATCAAAAGCACATCAATCAAAGCATGCAAATAGTGTGAAGATGAATCTAAAATCCAAAAGTGCCTATATGCAACAACACACTTTACATGGAACCTACTTAGAGCCTAACTTGTGCCTATGTTAAAGACATGGATGAATTAGAGTAAGTTCATTACAAAATCTCCAATGATGAACCTAATGATGCCAATTGGGGAGAGCTGGAAATCCTTGATAGTTTTAAAAAAGAGACTTTAGAGTTAAAAACTCTACCTATTGGCATGAAATATGCATTTCTAAAAAATAATAAGTTTGTAATAATCAATGTCTACCTTGCTCCAAAGTAGAAAAGGATGTTGTTGAAGATGGTCAACAAATGGCCAACAATCTTTTCTTGGTCATATCCTAAACTCATAGATATTGATCCTTGGATATGCCAACATCACATCTATACTATTTTTACCATAAAGCCAAATAGGTAGCTACAGTAGTGGCTAAACCAAAAATTAAAGCAGATAGTGAAAGAGGAAATTAACCAACACCTCACGAAGGAGTTCATCTATCCACTTGTGGATAGCAAGTGGGTTAGCCCACTTGTAATTGTGCCAAATAAATATGGCAAGTGGTGGGTCTATATTGATTTTAGGCTATTGAATATGGAAATGTTCAAAGAAAATTTTCCATTGTCATTTGTGGACCAAGTGTTAGACACTATTCTTGGGCATTACTATTATAGCTTTTTGGATGGTTATAGTGGCTATAACCAAAATTTGATTGCACTTAAGGATTAGGCCAAAACTACATTCACAACCTTTGAGGGACGTTTTCATATCATAAGATGCCCTTTGGTCTATGCAATACCCTTGCAACTTTCCAATGCTTAAACATGTGCATTTTTTAGTAGCATATTGGTAACGAGGTGGAAGTCTTCATGGATGAATGTTTCACCTATGGCACTACATTTAAGAAAGCCCTAGACCACCTTCAGAAAGTGCTTAAAAAGTGTGTAGAGACTAATCTTTGGCTTAATTAACAAAAGAGCCATCTCATGGTTTAGAAGGGCATTATGTTGGGGCATAGAATTTCTCAAGTAGCAATTAAGGTAGACCTTGAAAAGACATAGTTCATCCAAGGAATAACCCACCAATTGGAAATCATTAAAGATGTCCAATAATTCTTTGAACATACTAGCTACTACTAGTGATTCATAGAGAATTTCTCTAAGATTGTGAGACTGTTGGTCAAACTTACAAAGAAGGATGCTTCATTCATATGGATCAAGGAATGTAAAAAGGCATTCTAGAGCCTTAAGCAAAGGCTTGTAGAAACTCCAATTCTATGAGCACCTGATTGGTTCCAACCTTTTCACATTATGAAGAATGCATCAAACTATGCCTTAGGAGCTATGCTTACATAGTTGGATGATTAGAAACATCCATATTATATCCACTATGTAATTTAAAACATTGTGGGTGCATAGATCAATTACATCACAATGGAAAAAGAGCTTATGGAAATGGTGTATGCCTTAGAAAAATTCAAGCACTATGTGTTTGGATACAAGGTGTTTGTGCACATTGATCATAGTGCCATTTGCTTTCTAATGAATAAACCAATGGTGAGCCCCCATGTCATATGATGGTTGGTGATCTTATAGGAGTTTGATCTTACAATGGTAGATAAAAAGGGGATCAAGAATGTGGTTGCTAATCACTTTTCTTTGTTACATTAGCATCAATGAGGAGGAAAGCTTACCTTTTGATTAATTTTCTAATGAACTTCTCTTTCCTAGTGCAATAAATGAACAAGTGCCCACTGACCAAAAATGGTATGATGGCATCCTCACTTATCTTCTCACTCAAGATATGCCACAAGAGTTAGATCACCAGAAGAAATAATAGTTCCTTCATTAAGCTAAACACTTCATGGAAATCAATGGACACCTTTACAAGGTGTGCATTGATAGCTTGGTTCATTGGTGTGTTCTTGATGCTAACCAGTTGCATGTTCTCCAATATGCTTATGAGGGTCCTTGTGGGGGACACTATGTAGGGAGATGCACAATTATTAAAATCCTAATGGTAGGGTACTATTGGCCAATAATCTTTAGGTATTTCCATCAATTTGTGCATTCTTCTGAATGTTATCAACCAGATGATGAGATGATCATTCAAATGAAGGAACCTTAGTAGTGGATCCAACCATTAGAACCCTTTTCCATCTAGAGCATAGACTTTATGGATCCTATCACATCCATGTCAAATGGAAAGGCATACATAATATTTTTTGTTGAATATTATATGAAATGGGCAGAATTAACAACCATCACCAACTATACATCTTTTACTACTACTCAATTTTTACAACAAAATGTTGTAAACAAGGTTGGTGTGCCATGTGCACTAATTTTTAATAATGGTACTCACTTTATAGGTACTACTTTTCACAAGCTCAGGTAATTCTTGGGAGTTAAACATAAATTAACAACACCCTACCACCCCTAAGACAATTCTCAAGGAGAGGTTACCAATAGGAAGAACACAAAAATCTTAACAAGAACAACTAGAAAATATAGAAGAGACTCAAGCATAAAACTCAATGATGTATTTTGGGCATACTACTCAACATGAAACCTCCCTATAGGCTACTCTCCCTATGAGTTGGTGTATAGAAAACTACCTTCCAATTCAATCTAAGCTTCATACACTTTCAATAGCTTGTGACCTAGACCTTGACCTGAGCCTAGCATAAAAAAAGAGATTGACCAACATTAATGTGCTAGATGAGAATTGGTTGGTATACTTGTCCTTGGATAAAGTGCACAGGGCATTTAGTAATCAATGTCATGACCTTAGAATAAGGAAAGTTAAATTTCAACCTAGAGATAAGATTCTTTATTAGAACCCCACACATTTCCCTCAAAATAGTAAGTCTCAAATGTTTTGGGAAGGGCCTTATATCATCTATGAAACCTTTTATTTTAGGGCCATGTTAATTTACAAACCTAAGAGCCCAAATAAAAAGCAATTGATCAACATGTAGTAACTAAATCCTTTTCATGAGCCTAAGCAAGCTAGTGCCATCAACAACTCATCAAATGGAAAATCATGTTCAATCTTTCAGATCTTCTCCTTTCAACTCAGTTGTGGGGGAGATGGCCATTTGTGTTGATAATATAAGCGGCTCCTCAATTTTTCTACTTTTTTGTTTTGCACTTTCTTTGTTTTGTTACACTTTGTTGACTTTTTTACATTTTCTTTTTATTTTACAACATTGTTAGTACATTTTATCTCTCTTGAATATATTTACAATTGCTTGTATATTTTACTTTATTTTGGTATGAATGTTTCTTGTTTTCTAATAAAGTGCTTTATTTCTAATAGGACATAGTGATGTTGTAGCTGTTTGCTAATGGTGGATTGTACTTAATATTCTTGGTTGCTAATTTAATTTTGAATTTTAATGATTGATGACTAAGATAAAGTTTCTTTTTCATGGAATAGGTAGTGAGTCCATGTCATCTACTTATCCATTAACTCTATGGTTTTCCTTGTTTTTGAAGTATGAGGTTCCGTTTCCATTCATAAAAGCTTAACAAATTGTGACCTTGGTAGATTTCAAAATTTTAAAAGATCCAACAGGTTTGAAAAGGGTGTGACTTCAAGACATTAATTACTCTTTGTACCTTTCTACTTACTTGAGTGCTTGTGTGTTTTTCATGGATTTCTTACTGATCCATGTCAACTAATAATAGGAAGTTGAATAAGTCTTTGCATGATGTAATTCCCATCCAACAACCCATAAAAACATAAAATCTAAGAAAAAGGACGATGAGAATTCAAAGCACACCCCTTAGACAAAATAAATGGGCTATAAGCACTAGTTATGAGACTTACACATGCTTGAAAGTTCCCTCTAACTAAGGTCCTTTCTCACTTTTTGCTTCTCTTTTCTTCTCAAATAAGGAATATTGTTTAATCTATGGGAGCATTCTTGTGTCTTGAGGAGGTGAACTAGTCTTAGGGTGGTGATGCAAAGTCACTTAAAGTAGTTGACTTTGGTCTAGACTAAGGATGGATTTTATCAAGTCATCTAACCACGTAATCCACAAGGGACATCATGTAACCCTAATTTGAAACTCCATTCCACTTTCTCTCTCATCTGTCAGTGCTTTTCATTTTTCACCTCACTATTGGTTTCCATGTATTAGTTTGATGTATTGAAATTATTAGGTAGATTCTTTCAAATTTGGTCCTTAACTTTTCATAACCATTAATCAATTGTGGGACCCATGAACTCTTTGGGTTGAGGTTATGCAAGGGAAAAAAGGGCATAGTGCCTGCTATGGGGAGGATCCACTTATGTAACTCTTAGTCAAGCTAGTTAAATTCCTTATCCTTAGGCATTCTGGAAATCAACTCATCTGCAATTCCCATCGATTACATCCAATTGTACACTCCTTATGGCAATTCTCCCATAAAATTGCATTTGCCCATCAATTCCTCCATTTTTGCAATCTATCAAACCCTCTTCATGCATTTCATCATGTTTTTAGCTTCATGGGCTTCCAAAAGACTTCAATTGCAAATAAAAACTACTTGTATATGCTAGTCAATGATGATCAACAGATGCGTTGACGTGGCCTTGTATATGCTAGTCTTTGCGTTGACATAGTCTTGTCAATGCATGGTAAAAATACTATATATAGGGTTCAACACTTAGTAATTTTTGCCATTTTGCTTCAAACAAGAGGGGATTTTTATTATTTTTCAAAGCACCAAACCTTCCAAAGCCCATATCGTTTACATCACTTATTCAATTTTATTTATTTTTTAGTCCTCTAGCTCCTTGAGGTATGTTCTACATTCTAGGGGTTACAAACATTATTTTGAATAATTTTTTTTGGAATTTTTCAAACTCCCCCATGGGTTTAATGAATAAAATAATATTAAATCATCAAACTATGGAAGTTAAACCCTTTCAAAAAACTCTAGTAACCTAAAATTAATTAAAGTAATATTAAAAGATCAATCTACCATGACCACACCTTAGCCAGGGGTAACTGTTCAGAAAAGAGATAAGGTACTTAATGTTATTAGTTACACACTATATGGTAATCCTTGATCATGTTGTGATCACAGATGACACCAAGATGGAAGAATAGAATAGAGGTAGGACCATCCAAACCTAGGGATAAGTACCCTATAACTAGAAGGGATAACAAGAACAACCCTAGAAATAGGAATTTGAAACTCATGTCACGAGATCTCTTCGTGAGGACTTAGAAGTGAAACTTGTTCATCATATTCTAGAAGAAGTAGAGATAAACGAGTCTCACTGAGAGGAGGCACTAGGTCCTATGCCTAGACTTGAAGTTACCTTGATTTGTGCCTGTCTTGATCAAATCAAGCCTAGGAATGTTCAACGTTCAATTCTCAAAGAATTAAACTTTGAAAAATTCCTATAGTTTACTCTAGAGGAAGTCAAAGCTTAATTGTGGACCAATCCCATGTGGTCAATCAATAGTTCTAGTGGGGAGTTATACATAGGAGAGACCTACCTCTTCTAGGATAACCAATAGCTAGGTGCCACAATTAGAATCAAGAACATTCACAAGTCCTACTCAGTGGATATAATAACATAGGTTCTTAGCTTTCCTGATACTAGAACCAATGTGGTAGAGATCTAAAGTCAATCAAACCCTAAGGTAAAGAAGGAGTAAACCCAGTGATGATATCAAGTGAACTACAATGAGTATGGTATGCTTACTATGGTAGAATGCATGTATTTTAATATAGTGACCCATCACCTTAATTTGATAGTGAGGCCTAGAAAGATGAATGCATTTTCAACACATGCATGTGCTACTTTGATTGGAAAATTCCCCATCAATCTTCTGTAGGTAATCTATCTAGAGATAGAAAAGTAGTTCAAAGAGAATGGATGTGGAAGGAAGGCCTTACCCTTTCCTTGACTCATCAGAAAACTATGTAAAGGGTAGGAATAGTTTGCTATGCTAATGATGCAATCAAACATGATCTTTCTACCTCTTGGATAGAGATGATGAAAGACAAGAATCCTACCACAACTAATGAAGAAGAGCAGCAACGACCACATCCATTGCTCACTCATGAAACAACATCAAAGCCCAACACTAACCTTGAATGAATGCGTGAGATTCAAAAGTAGCTCTTGCATGAGTAGGAGTAGTGAGCATGAATGAGTGATGGTGATCCATCTATGTATCACCTAGCACTAAGTCATCTTAATGAAGTGGCTCAAACCATCAACCAGAGGGAGGAAGGTATGCTAATTTTCTTAGCACAAAGAATGCAATTACCTACGAGATTGAATCTTAGTATTTAATAGGTAACAATATCTCTCTCACAATAGTAGAAATTTCTATAAATATTTGGGAATGCTGCTACTCTCTTGATGTGTTTAGAGGAGGGTGAGAGGGCAACTATCTTAGTGATGCAGCACCATAGGTAGGAGAAAATAGTAGAGATGGTTTTTGATAGAATTATCAAGGCATTGAATGCATCTATAGTGTTTTTACTAGACATTTTTGCACTTAGATATGTACAAACATCTGCAGGAATAGTTAGTAGTAGATTGAGTGTAGCCCAGCATAAGGAGTTGCTGCACTAACTAGTGGGAACTAGGTAATTGATTCTAGATATCTTTGAGCTTTTAGATGTAATCATTGTAACCTAGTTAGAGCTGTTGGAAGTAAGGGGAAAATCTATTATCATGGGGCAATAACTCAAAAAAACCCAAGCTCAAAACCAATGCTTGACTATGGAAGTTGCTAAACTAAGAGCTTGCCTTACTGATCTTGCATTTCCCAACCCTACACTAACTAGTGATGAAGCTTTTCAACAACTTTAAGACAAGCTTGAGGTTGAGGATGGAAAGGAGATGGTGATCATTGATTAGTCATTGGCCGATGGCACCATGCATAATATAAAAAATTCCTTAGACTAGACTCATCATGAGAATGTAACTTTGATTGCAAAAAATCATCACACATGGAATGTTGAAGTGTAGAAACAAGAAATACAAGATTTTGTCTATCAAAAACTGAAACAACTAGCCAGAGTGAATAAAAAACTAAGAAGATTGGCAATTGAAAACAAAAATCTCTCTATGGAGGAAGTATGGGTTCTTTTTGAACATTATGCAATAGTGGTATCCCCCTAGAAAAATGAGGCTTTTAAGTTTCAGAGAGTAAAAAATCACTATAGAGATAAGGTTCATCTATAAAAAGAAACCAATGAGAAACATATTCATATGATAAAGGTGAAAGTTAATATGATCCTCTAGTAGCTTAAGGAAGAAGGTGATGTTTGGAAGCCTATCTTTGATGGGCTCAATGACTACAACAAGGCAAAGATCCCCATGAAGGAGCTGTAGATTGAGGACATGATGGAGTACATGAAGATTGCCAATATCCATTATGCAAATATGGTGATGTTCACTGCTAGAAGACCATGGTTTGAATTGGAGAAATAGGTGGCCAATTCATACGTGTTATATGAATTAGAGTTTAAGCATCACAAACACACTAAGCAGAAGCTTGAGTTGGAAAATGCAAATCTTGATGTTCCTAGCTAGTGCTTCATCGATTAATAGTTTACAGTTAAGAACCTAGCCAAGAGAATGAGTGACTACTAGGGCTACAAAATGTAGTAAAGGTGTTTGATTTTTAATGCAAACTTTTTATTACAGGGTTCATCAATGTGAAGGAGCTATTCCAGGAAATGTTCTTTCCTTGGGAAGTTCCCACACTGATCTACATTTATGATGCAGTGTGGACTGTGAATGATTTCAAGAGTAAGGAGGGAAAGTTGAAGGAACTTTTGGATGCCTTCCATCTTCCACTAGAAGTTACAGATACTACAGGTCAACCACGATTACCTTAACCACCATGTGCACTTTAAGTAGGAGAAGGTTCTTTGAAGCCTCAGGAACCTCCACCACCTAGGACCATTTGAACTTCTTCCTTGTCTTCATGTCATCAAAGGAATTTTATTTGTAATTTTTATCTTAGTGTTTAATTTTATTGTCTTGAACACCAAAATTTTGTAATAATTATAAATCTGTACACTCAGGTACTTAGTGTTTGTCTATACTTGTGTATGTTAGTAGTTAGTCAATAATCCCATGACTTCCCAAAATTTTGTAAAAAACTTGTTTCTCCTTTATATCACTCAATGTTGAGTCTCCTTTTAGTTTTGGGGGTATGATGACTTGAACCATGGTTTACATCAATGAGACCTCATCTATGTGATCTTGTCAATGTAACTATGTTAGCATATGATTTGATGCATTGACATGACCTCATTGACACAATGTCTATTTTTGCTTATAAATATGTGCTCACCCACCATGTTTATGACATCCTTTTTCATAGTTGTAGTGAAGCTCTAGAAATTTTCCAATTGAAATTTAGACTATTTTTCTAAGTGCCAATAGTAGGAGTCAAATAGAGGATGGATCTTTATTCAAGCATTGTTGTACCTAAGCATGATAGTGTGTGTGGCAATAAGAACGAGCTTTCTCATAAACCTTGCAACACTTTGAAATAGATTAGTTATTTCCTTTATGCATTTAGTATTTTATAAAATTTCCTTTAATACTTTAAGTACTTAAAATAATTAATTATGAAATAAATTAACCTAAATTATGCTATATTAAATAGTGGAAAATTAAGCACATAAGTACAACCACTTTAGGCATACACTTGGCACCTGGTGATCCCAGTAACACTTAATGTTTGGTAACCCAATAGCATTGAATGTGTTTAGGATGTGTATAGAAAGTGGAAATGGATGCCTATGCTAGGATTAGTTAAACATGAGGTAGTTAGATTAAATTAGCAATTAAATACTTTAATCCTCTATTCTTTATTCTTAGGAAACTCAGAACATAAAACATAAAAATGACAAAAATCATATGCCTCAATTGCACTTAACCATACTTTTATGTTTTACAAGTGTAATTGGGAAGATAATGATTACAATGGTTAGTTTCACTTCTTAGAGACCACTATACTTGGAAGGCTATAAGTTCATGAAATTCAACCAAATTGGGCATGAACACTTGGTGATTTGTATGGTTGGGAAGATGGTATACTCATCACTCATCAATCATATTCTTTGATCATCATTCAAGCCAAAGAGTAATAAAGGTTTAGATCATGATGCATAGATTAATAATCAGATGGTCAACACCTTGAATGCCACTAAAAACATGGGTACTTAAGCTCTCTATCATTAAAAGTGATTTATTTAAAAAATGAAGGAAAAGGGTTCTATTGATGATTTTGAGTATGACAATAGTGTTGAGGTTATGGTCCATATTAAAGGCTTCAATTGTAGAGAGGAAGCTCAAACAATTGTAGGTGCTTTGGAGAGCTCATAAGAAGAAGAAGAAGTAGGAACTAGTATAGCATCTAGTTTAGAATTAGAGGAAGAGGATAGTAAGGAAAGTACCTTAGAGGAGAAGGAGCATTGAGTCTTCTTCATTTTTTCTTTGTCCCTTATCTCTTACTTTTATAGCCCAACTTATCCTCTTATTATCCCTTATGTTACTTGTTTCCCTAGTGTTTTTCAGTTTTGGTTGATCTTTGACAAGTAGGACAATTTATATTTATTGTGAAAAATGATTTTATGCTTTTATGTTGCTATAATTTAATTAATGTATGCATGGCTTGTTTAGTTTTATTCTCTCTATACTTAATTTTATGTTATTCATTAAATTCATGTTATAGATATATCTATGTTATCATTTGCATCTATTATTGCCTAGGTACTCATCTTTCCCTAGAAGGGGATTATACTTCTTGATAAAATTTTTCTTTTTGGTTTGCTTGTTGTGTATTATTTTATGTAGAAAACCATGACAAATAAGGAGAAGAGACCAAAGTATTTTTTTTCTTATTTTATGTAGAACACCCAACCCAAGTTTGAAAATTTAGCTTAGTTCAATAAAAAGATGAAATTCTTGGATCGATTAATCCCTAGTTTAGTTGATAGAGCAAGACATCTAATTGATCAGAGATATCTAGGTTAACCAATTGGAGTAGTTACAAGATTTTTTTGATAAATTATGGAAATTTACCATTTTGATGCTCATAACTATTTTAAGAAAATGACAATATAATGGGATCTATAGTATTGCTAAAATCATAAGAGGATCATTAGAAAGAATTAGAGAGAGAATGAAGAAGATTGGTGATCAAGAGTTGAACATTAAAATTGATTATCTTGTGAGATTTCATCCTTGTTGAAAGGGATTCTTTCTTTATCATGAACTATCTATATGTTAATCCCATTTTCATCTTGTTCATACTCCCTTTCTTGTTTATTATGTTTTCATGTGGATATCTCTGATCTATTGGATTCATGTTTCTTCATCCAAATCTTTGTAATTTCTTAATCCTTGAGAGATTTTGAGGATTAAAAATTGCTATATGCATTCTTGGAATATTGGAAAGTCTTAAATCAATGTTGTATAAGGGAGATAGAAAACCCTTAAACCAATGATAGCAAAACTATTAGTAAAATAATGAAATGGGGGGAAGAGTAGTTGATTTCACCCTTGTAGTGGATGTAGGCCTATATAAAAAATAATAAGTTAGTGTTTTTGCTCCATGTTTTCTTTTATATTTTCTTATAGTAGTTATTTGCATGAATCTCATAAATAATTATATAATTAATGATTGAGTTTCTTATTATCTTATAGAATTATAGATTCTATATTTGATCAAAGATAATTATTTGAAATAGATCTATGTATTTATTAATTTATCCTATTCACCTTAATCTATGGTGTAATTATTTTGATCCATAAATTATTGATGAGTCTCAATTTGTTGCATCAACTAGGCCTTACTAATGTAGTTTGTTGCATAGACATGGCCCTGTCGACTGGGCCCTGTTGACATGGCCTTGTCGATGCAAGGGTCTATCTTGGCCTATAAATACATGCTCACCAACTGCATTTATGGCATATAATTTTCTTAGTGGTAGAGCTCTTGTAGTTTGTTCATTCCAAAGTTAGAATATTTTTCTTCAGTGCCTGCAGTAGGAGTCATTAAGTACACAGATCTTTATTCGAGCACTATTGCACTTGAGCACGACAATGTGTGTGGTAATAAAGACAAACTTTGTGATACACCTTGTAGCATTCTAGATAGATTAAATGTTTCATTAATGCATTTAATATTTGCAATTAATTATTCAATATTTTTCAATAATTAAGCTAATTAAGTTAATTTTGCAAGATAAGCTAGATATATTAAATATATAAGTATGTCATTTTGAGCATAACGCATATTTGCTTGGTAACCTCAGCAACATTATTTCTTGGTTTGTCTAGTAGTGTAGTGCTTGGTAATCCCAGTAGCAGATATGTGGGTTTAAGATGTGTACAATAAGTAGGACTAGATGCTTATGTTAGGATTAGTTACACATGAGTTAAATCATTAAATCTTGGTAGTATCAAATCATCTTACCTTTATATTTTAGCATCACAAACCCTAAAAACCTAAAACCATAAAAATCATATACCTTTATTACACTTAACCATACCATGCACATCAAGAGTGTAATTGGGAACACAACAAATGACCTTAAGGTAAGGTTTACTTCCTAGAAGACTAGTGCACCGAAAACTATAAAGTCTATGGAATTTGACTAGATCATGTATGAATGATTTGTGATTAATATGGTTGGGCATAAGGGTACCTTCACTACTCATCATTGACACCATTATGTAGAACTTTGTTTCTTGAAATGTGCACTATCTAGCATTAGTGAACATTATTAATATCATTGGACAAACCCAAGGTCAACATCACTTTCAAATGATGTTCAATTACAAAAGCACACTAATTATTTTATTTATTGTAAAATGTATTCTTCTCACAAACATGAGGATGTCAAACCGTTGGTCCCATAGGAGTGCAAAGTGGTGTATACTCATCCAAATGAGTATGTACTAGACTTCACCTTCATCCTACACTAGGAAGAGAAACTACAATGGCATGATATGAAGGGCAACATTATCTTGCCCCATGATTAATCTATGTCCAAGATGCTATTTCAAACTCTTAAGAAGTTGGAAATTCTATATCTTCATGAGAAATACATTGTGCATGGTTATGACACTTGAGATTACTATCCTACTGAAACACAATGCAAGCAAGATTGACATTAGAAGAAGCACCACAAGGTTATGAAGGCGAAACATTTCAGTAATCCCTTGTTCGCACTAGATTAAGATGAAAATGATGATCCTCCCTTTGAAGGTTCTCAACATGAAGATTCTCCACCCCCTATTATTAGTAATGCAGTTGTGACCTTGAACCTATGATCCACTAACCATAAACTAGCTTCAACAAGAAGTGATAGTCAAGGTAGGGACTTGGGTAAACATCATAGTGCTAAGGGATCTAAGGATGATGATTGTAATGAGCATAGAGGTGATGGTGGACACCACTATGGTTCTGGTGGTCCACCTTCCTCTCCATCGTCTTCATTCAATTCCAAACATTCCTCTTCATCTATTGATTCTCATAGAATCCATCATCAAAATAATCATGATGAAGGTGATCAATGAGACAAAAATGACCATCAAGGTCATCATGAACGTAGAGGTGGTAGGAACCATCATCAACATCATCAATGCAACAATGATGATGAACCTCTATTATTTACTTGAAGCATGCTCAACATTGGAAAGGGAGTAAAGATGCAAACCAAGCATGTGAAAGATAGTAGGATCAAGCACTTAAACATGAATAATATCCCAAGATTTGATGTGGGATGCAACTCTAATCCACAAACACATCTACAAGCTTTGCATGATGCCTATGCCTTATAGAACATTGAAAATGATTGGCAAAAACTCAAGATTTTTCCTAACTAAGACACTCATCAAGGAAGATAAAAGCTAGTCCTAGTCCTTGGAATAGGAATTTATTCACCGATGGAGTACCATGTTAGAACTATTTAATGATAAATATCAGACATACTCTAGAGTATCTAACCTAAGAAGGAAAATCCAAGGCTAGAAATAAGGAACACATGAACCCTTAGATGCCACCATGGGAAAATATTATTCACTCTTACACTGATGCCCTAGTCATGATTATTCTCAAAGGGAATAGCTCCACCACATCATAGATGGGCTTAAAGTTTAAACTAGAAGAACTCTTAAGGTTTATGCCCAAGGGAGACTCTCTAAATGAAGAGCTCATCAAATCCTAAGGATAATTGAGTAGGTAGCCAAATAGGAAGGAGAGTTTCATAAAAGAGAAAGTGTAGAAGAGTATAACTGAGACCCTTCTATTAGAAAAAGGAAGATTCAATTTTGTGGCAAGGAGGAGTTACCACTCGATGAAGTGATGAATAAGAAAACCTTGCCTATTCAAAAATTTGTTTTTGACATTTTGGAAAAGGTTGATAAATTATGGAACTCTTTGGATGAGAAGTTTCAAGCTGCTATGAAGATTGCTGAAGCATCCAAAGAACAGAATAGTATTCATAAATGTAGGAGACCAAAAGAAGTTGCATGTGCCTACTAGAGAGGTAAGGGCAAGGTTGCTACCATAGAGGAAGTGGTGGAAACTAGACTTTGATGATGATCCTGGTTTTCAATATGAATATCCAAAAGGATGTTACCCTATAGTGTCACATTTACAAGAGTGTAGGGTGTATGCATTGAATCCACAACTAGCAAGGAGGAAAGCACCTATACAATTACCTTATCCTTAGGGCAATCCAAAGTAGTTCCACCAGCACCAATAAGCTTATTATCCAAGTGGAGATCCACCAAAACCATATGGGCAATACCAACAATGGCACCAACTACAATCATGGGAAATTTCACTACCAAGGTAGTAGTACCCTTACACGCAACCAAATCCATATGGGTACTATGTTTAGCAACCAGTTTCTCCAAGAATTTTTATAAGAAATTTCTCATTTTAGCATCACTATTACCCTCAAGAGTACCACTGAACACATTTACCATCCACTCAAGGAGAGAACCCATATCCATACCACCCTCCACATTTGTCTATCCACATCCCTTTGTCCTCTACCTAGTTACCTCTTGCTTCGTCTATGCAAGGAAAAATTCCTCCATAGCCATAGCAACAAAATGCCACAAGGGATATACACTCACATCTAACCTTTTAGTCATGTGGTTTAGACAATCGATCTAGAAAATGACATTTTATCTAACCAAATAGTTCTCCTAAACCCTCACAACCTCTTATGGCTAGCTGCCCTGCATCTCCAACACCCTCATCCTCTACATCAAATACCTTTGAGTGTCCTTCAAACCAAAAGCTACCTCAGATTAGCACTATGATATTAACTTATGTTTTTGTTGATTGGATCAATGCTGGCAATCTTTTCACAAAAATATTTGACTAAGGAAGTTCACTCATTTACTTGCAAATTGCTAGACATAAGCCACTAAAGGCTCTTCTTGATTCTAGTTTCAAAGTAAATCTCATCTCCCATGACATGTACAGGGCTTGGAACCTACCACCTCTCAAGAAGAGCAAAATTCGTTTAGAATTGGCAAACCAATCAATCAATCTTTCTTTGGGATTAGTGAAGGACATTGTGATCATAGTTTGTGGGTGGTCCTATGCTATCAATTTTCTAGTGATCAAGGTTGCGAATTGCAAAGGTGACATCCCCATCATAATAGAAAGAGCTTGGTTAAGCACAATTGATGTGAAAATGAGCATAAGGAATCTCTCGCTAGAAATATCCAAGGAAAATGAATTTGGAACATTGGATAAGAAGTGTATTCCATGTATCATGTATAGCAATAATAGTTGCAATTGCATGAAAAATATTTGATCCATCAAAACTACATACATTAACGCATATAATCAGTGTTTACAAGAAATAGATATTCAAAGGTGTCTATATGAAACAACCACAAAATAGGAGGGCATCCAATGGTTGACAACTAACTCAGAAAGTAGAACATTATGCATGGAACCAAATGAGAGCCTAACATATGCTTATGTTGAAAGCATGAATGAACTTGAGCAAGTTCATCACTAACTTTCTAATGATGAAGATGATGATACTTATTAGGGAGAGTTGGAAATCCTTGATAACTTCAAGCAAGAGCCCCTAGAGTTGAAAAATCTACCAACTAACATAGAGTATGCATCCTTAAATAATGGTAAGCTGGTCATAATCAATGCCAAACTTGCTCTTGAATAAAAAGAAAAGATGTTAAAAATGGTTAAAAATGGTTGATAGCCTTTGCTTGGTCATATCCTAAGCTAATTGGAATCAATCCAAGGATATGCCACCATCACATTTACACCAACTCGACCATGAAGCCAAGGAGGTAGCTGCAAAGATGGCTAAACCCTAAATTGAAGTAGATCGCCAAGGAGGAAATAGAGAAACTCCTCAAGGTGGGGTTCATCTACCCCATCATGGATAGTGAGTGGATTAGCCAACTTATAATTATACCAAATAAAGATGTCAAGTGGTATGTCTGCATTAACTTTAGGTTATTGAACATGGAAACATTTAAAGATTAGTTTCCATTGCCATTTGTGGACTAAGTGTTGAACACTATCTCTAGGCATTGCTATTATAGCTTCTTGGATGATTATAATGGCTATAACCAAATCCAAATTGCACTAGAAGATTAGGTCAAGATAACATTCATGAGTCCCTAGGGAACTTTTTCATATTGCAAGATTCCATTTGGTCTATGTAATGCCCCTACAACATTTCAACACATGGTCCTTAACATATTTTAGCAGCAAATCGATTGTGATGTGGAAGTATTCATGGGTGACTTTTCCACCTATGGAGCTATGTTTGAGAAAGCCTTGGATCACCTTGAGCAAGTACTAAAAAGATGTGTAGAAATAAATATGTGGCTCAACTGGTAGAAGAGTCATCTCATGGTCTAAGAAGACATTATATTGGGGCATTGAATTTCACAAGAAGGGATTGAGGTAGATCCATAGAAGATAAGGGTCATCCAAGGAATAACATGCCAACTAGAGATAGTTAAAGATATCTAATCATTACTTAGACACATTAACTAATATCAATATTTCATAGAGAATTTATGTAAGAACGCCAAGCTGTTGGTCGCACTTATGAAGAAAGATGCTTCATTCATCTCAACCAAGAAGTGCAAACATGCATTCCAATAATTGAAGGGAAAACTCGTAGAAACTTCAATTCTACAAGTACCAGATTGGTTTAGACAATTCCACATAATGACAGATGCCTCTAATTATTTCTTGGGAGTAGTACTTAAGCAGTTGGATCATAAAAAATGTCCATATTACATCCATTGCATGATCCAAAGCATTGTGAGTACACAATTGAATTAGACCACCATGGAAAAATAATTAATGGTAGTGGAGTATGCCCTAGAAAATTTTAGATACTATGTGCTTGATTATAAAGTGTTTGTGCACATAGACCATAGTGCCATCCACTTCCTAATGAACAAGCTAATAGTGAACCCTTGTATCATACAGTGACTTATGATTTTGTAGGAATTCGATCTCATGATGGTAGATCGAAAAGGAACTAAGAATGTGGTCATTGACCACCTCTCTCAATTAGCATGGAATAACAAAAAGGAGGAGAGCTGGTTCACTGACCAATTTTCTAATGAACTCCTCTTTACAAAAGTAATCAATGACCAAGTACCCATAGAACCAACATGGTATAATGCCATCCTCATCTATCTTCTCACTCAAGAAATGCCACAAGATCTTGACTTTAGAAAGAAGTAAAAATTTCTTTATTAGGCTAAATACTTTATGGAAATTAACAAACACCTTTACAAGGTGTATGCCAATGATTCATTGGTGTGTCCCTGATGCAGATAAACTACATGTTCTTCAGGATGCTCATGAAGGCTCCTGTGGAGGCCACTATGAAGGGAGATGCATGATCATAAAAATCATGATAGTAGGATACTATTGGCCTATAATCTTTAAGGATGCCTACCAATTTATCTGATCTTGTGAGCACTATCAACAAGATGGTGGGATGACTACACAAATGGAAAGTCATCAATAGTCGATTCAACCACTAGGGCCTTTTGACATATGGGGCATTGACTTCATGGATCCCATCACACCCATGTCCAATGGAAAGGCATACATCATTGTAGCAGTTGACTACTACACAAAGTGGGTAGAAGCAGCAACCATTACTAATTGTACATCATCCACTGCTACTAGATCTATACAACAAAATGTTGTAAATAGGTTTGGGTGTCACATGCACTAATTTCTAACAATGGAACTCATTTCATAAGTGCCACTTTTAGAAATTTGATGCATTGCTTGGTGGTTGAACATAAATTAACAACACCCTATCATCCCCAAGCCAAAGATCAAGCAAAGGTAACTAACTAGAAGATTACAAAACACCTAACATAGACTATTAGAGAATATAGGAAATATTGGAGTACAAAACTCAATGATGCCCTTTGGGCTTATCACATAGCATGGAAACTTCTTATTGGCTATTCTCCCTATGAGATAGTGTATAGAAAACATCCAATGCAACCAATTCAATTTGAACTTTGTACACTCTCAATAGCTTGTGATCTAAACCTTGACCTAAGTCTAGCAGAAAAAGAAAAATTGATCAAGCTTAATGTGCTAGATGAAAATCAATTAATGGCCCTATCTTTGAATGAGGTGCATAAGATATTTAACAAGAAACATCATGACTTGAAAATATGAAAGGTAAAACTTCAACTAGAAGATAAGGTTCTTTATTGGAGTCCAACACATGTACCCCAGAAGACCAAAGTCCAAACACTGTGGAAGGGACCTTATATAATTGATCAAACCTTTCCCTTTAGGACCATGTTAATTTACAAACTTTAGAGCTTAGATAAAAAGTAGTTGGTCAACATCTAATAAGTAAAACCTTTCCTAGAACCAAGACAAGCTAGTGCAACTATCACCTGAATGGATGGACAACTGCATTCAATTTTTTGGATCTCCTCCTTATAACTTAATCATGGGGGAGATGGCTAGCATGCTAACAATCCATATGGTTTCTTAGTTTTTCTACCTTTTGCTTTCCACATTTTTCATTTTACAAGTTATTTACTTTACAAATTATTTATTTTCAATTTCTTTCATTTTCACCATTTTTTGTTTTGCACCATCATTAGTATATTTTAACATTTCTTGATTATTTTACACTTTCTTATATATTTTGCCTTGTTTTTTTTTTTTTGTTTAAGTATGAATTTTCATCATTTTTACTAATAAAGGTGCTTTATTACCATAGGACATAGTGCCACTATTGCTATTTACTGATGATGACTTGTGCATAATTTTGTGACTATCAATGTCTAGTTTCTATTCTTGAATTCTAATCTTTGATGACTATGACATGGTTTATTTTTCATAGAACAAGCAGTGAGTCCATGTCATTTTCCCATCCAATAAACTCTACGATTTTCCTTATTCTAGGAATTTGAGGTTCCTTCCATTAAAGAAAATTTTAATCAATTGGTGACCTTGGTATTTTTGGAATTGGGAAGGATTCAAAGGTTTGTAGGGGGTGTGAATTCAAGGGGACTCAATACTCTTTTTACTATTCTACTTGCTTGAATGCCTTAGTTTTTTTTATGAACTTCTTACCGTTCCATTTCAACCACTCTAGGAAGTCAAATAAAGTCTTTGCATGGTGTGGTTCCTATCTAAAAAATATAATATAATATATATATAAACATGATGGGAATTCAAAGCACACTGCTTAGACAAATAAATGGGATACAAGAACTAGTTATGGGACTAGAAANATGCCTTAGTTTTTTTTATGAACTTCTTACCATTCCATTTCAACCACTCTAGGAAGTCAAATAAAGTCTTTGCATGGTGTGGTTCCTATCTAAAAAATATAATATAATATAGATATAAACATGATGGGAATTCAAAGCACACTGCTTAGACAAATAAATGGGATACAAGAACTAGTTATGGGACCAGAAAGACATGCACCCATGCCTAAGGGTCTCCTCTAATTATGTCCCTCTCTCACTTCCTACTTCTCTTTCCTTCTCTTTATAGAATGGTGGTTGTTTTGTGGCATCACTCACATGTCTTGAGGAGGTGTATTAGGCTTAGAGTGGCAATGAAAATTCACTAAAAGTGATTGGTTTTGGTCTAGACTAAGTATGGATCTTCTCAGGTCATTTAAAACACAAACTCCACAAGGGACTTCTTATGACCTCAATTCGGGATTCCATTCCACCTTCTCCATGATCCATCCATGCTACCACACCTCACCTCACTATCAAGTTCTATGTTATTTTCTATGTCTTAGTTTGATGTGTTTGAATTCTTAGATAGATTATTTTTTGTTAGCCCTTAACTTTTCATGATAATTAATGAACTATGGGGCTCACAGACTCCTTAGTTGAAGTTATGCAAGGGAAACAAGGGCATGAGACTACTATGGAAGGATCCACTTGCATATATCTTGGTTTGGTTAGTTAAGTCCCTTATCTTAGACATAGCTATAATCCTATATTTTGCATATTCCATTGTGCAAATCACTGTGTGCTCCTTGATCTCTCATTTTCCATCCTCTTTCTCCATTTTCTTAAATTTCTCAATTTTTAAAAAATTGAAATCCTCTTCTCATATTTTGATGATGTTTGTGGCTATTTGGACTTCCATTTGACCCTAATTTCATTCAAAATATCTTTGTAATTTTTAAGTTTGACCAAGTTAACAAAAGTCAATGGTGGTCAATAGTTGCATCGATTAAGCCCCATTGATGCAATTGGCCACATAAACTAGACCCCATTGATGAGGCCCTATCAAAACAACATAAAAATAGTATAAATACCATTGAAACTTTGAATTTTTCACATTTGGTCCATAACACCCAAGGAGTTTTGCAATTTTCAGAGTCCAAAAACCTTCTCGAGCCTATAACTCTTGCATCGTTTATCTGAATCATCTCATTCTTTGATCTTGTAGTTACTAGAGGTAAGATCTTAGTTGTGGGTGTATTAAACCCCAAGGTTTTGATGATAATTTCTTGAAACTTTTTCTAACTTCCCTGTGACATCCCATCCTAGGATGTCATGGCAAACGTCAAATATATGATGATATATTAGACATTATGCATATGAATAAAATATACCAAATGTGAAATATAAGTGATATTAAACATTATGTATAAAGGAAATAATAATACAAATGCAAAAATATGAATAAAAGGTTGCTTTATTGATATAGAATAGCATATCTAGATTGTGTTTTGAGAGTGTTCCTTGGGGTTTTCTTCCTTTGGTATCTATCCCTTAGAGGTAATTTAGCACTGCCACCATGGTTAGGCCTATACCTTAGCTAGAAGGGATGGCTAGTCCATTTCCTATCCTACTTCACCCAGCTTCTTGTGACTTGCCTATACTAGCTCCACCACCCCATGACTTGCTCATACCAACTCTACCATTCCATGTTGGCATGACCTCTAACCCTGGGTATAAATGCCTTAGCTCAAACCCCCAATAGTTACCTTATGAGACATGTCCATTATTACAACGTGTCCTTTTTGATCTCAATTACAACTACCCTTTTGGATCCTATTAAGATAATAATAACACTTGTTATGAAGAGACACCATCTTCATTAGTCAACAACATCATTTGGGAATGGGGATGTGACACTCCCCAAAGGGTTAAAAGGTAAAATGCTATTAAATCATTAATTTTTGAGAATTTAACACTTACAAAAACTTCATTAAATCAAAGATTAAATTAATAATTAAATATTAAATCCATCTAGCCATAACCACACCTTAGCCAAGTGTAACCTTCCTGTGAGGTAAGGTATTCCAATCATTCTAAGTTACATAATATTTGCTAACCCATTGTTATGTGTGATTGTAGATGGCACCAGGACCAAAGAGACCATAGGAGGAAGGACCATTAGAACCATGGGAGAAACAACCTAGAGGAGGGAAGGGACCAACAAAAACATAGTTAGAAATAGGCTAAGGAAACCCATGCAATAGGACCTCCCAGAGAGGAGGTTAAGGTGGAATTTGTATGATAGATTCTTGAAGAAGAAGCTACATCTGAACATTCATAGCAAGGTGAGGCACTAGGCCCTATACCCAAACTGAAACTCATACTCACTCAAGCTTACTCAACATAATAGGAAACTATGAGGCTTCAAAAGATGTCAGAACTCATCTATAAGCCTCTTTCATGTGGCTAATCATTACTTCTAGTAGGAAGTAGTACATGGAAGAATAATAGGAAAGTAAGAAACACTTTGAAAATTAAGGATATCCAAGTGTCTTACTTGGTAGAAGCCATTGGGTAGGCCCTTGGGTTGCTAGAATCAGGAACATAGCTAGTAAAGCTATCCATGCAAGTTGATCGTGGAGCAAAGAAGGAATGAACTTAATGGTGTTATGGGTTTGACCATAAGGAGTTTAGTACACTCACATTGGTGAACTGAGTCTATTTTAAGATAGCAACCTACCACCTCAATCCAACAGTAAGACCCAGTAAGGTAACAACCTTCTCCACTTGAGCATGAATTGCTCTATGTGAAAAATTTCCAGAACATCTACCACAACTAATCAATCTAGAGATAAAGAAGTGCTTCAAGGATAATGAACATGGAAGAAAAACCTTGCCCTTCTCCTACTTAATCAGAAAAGTATGTAGAAGGGAAAGGATATTCTGCTATGCAAATGATACACTTAGGCATGCTCCTAATGCTTCGTTGGTCGAGATGATGAAAGAAAAGACACCTACCATGACCATAGAAGAGGAGTAGCAACAGCCACCTCCATCACCTACTCATGAGAAACCAATGAAGGACCATACTATAGTTAATTTCATGTAGAAAATTTGAGAGCAGCTCTTGCAAAAATAGGAGAAACAAGAAGAAACTAGTGATGGAGACCCATCTATATATAGACTGGCCATGGGTCATCTCAAAGAAGTGGCTTGCACAATTAGCCAAATAGAGGGAGGTAGATAAATGTTTTCTACCTAATGAACACAATTTCATGTGAGGTCATATCCAAGTTCTTGAGAGGTGACAGTGTCTCTCTCAACATCATCTATTCCTAGAAATATTTGGGAATGCTGCTTCCTTTATGCACTTGAAGGAGGGTAAGGAGGAAACCATATTACTGATGTAACACTAGGGGAAAGAGATAGCTATAGAGATTGTTGCTAATCAAATCACTGAGGCATTAATTGCACCTACGATGCCTGAGCTAGATGTTTTTGCACTAAGAGATGTGTCAATGTCCACAGGGATAATCAACAGAAGATTAAGTGTAGCCCAGCATGAAGAATTGGTGGACCAATTGGTGGGAACCAGGCAATTAATTCTAGATATCTTTGATTTTTTTGATACCATCACTACAAACTAGGTAAAGCTATTAGAGGCAAAGGGCAAGTGCCTCATCTTAGAAGGGAAACTTAAAATAGCTCAAGCACATAATCAATGCTTGGCTATAGAAGTTGCCAAATTACATGTCTAAATTGCTAACCCCATTTTTATCAACTCTACATTGACACGAGACAAATATTTTCAATATCTTCAAGAATAGCTAAAGTAAGTTGAGGGAGAAATGGTTATGATGGTGTTCAATTAGTCCATAATAGAAGCCAAAACTCATTTAATATGAAGGGACGTGATGCAAATGTGCAGGAAAATGAGACCTTGACTGTAGAGAACCATCACCTACGAAATGTTCATATGTAAAAACAATAGTTAGAAGAATTTATCCATCAATAGTAGGAGAAGCTCACCAGAAAAAACATTAAATTGAGGAGACTAGCAATGAAGAATTATAATCTCTCCATGGAAGAGGTCCATGCTTTACGTCAGAAATTAACCATTGAGATTACTGCCTAGAAAAATGAGGCTTTGAAATTTGAAAAGGTAAAAATCATTATAGAGACTAGGTTGGCCTATAGAAAGAGGTGAATGAAAAACATATCCAATTGGTGAAGCCAAAGGTTAATGAAGCCCTCCAACAACTCCAACAAGGTAGAGAAATGTGGCAACCCATTTTTGATGGGATTGATGCCTACAATAAGACAAAAATATGCATGTAGGAGTTGCAGATTGAAGAGATGAATGAATACATGAAGTTATTCATTCTTTTCTATGCAAACTTTGTGATGATGACTATCGAATGGCCATAGTTTGATCTTGAAAAATAAGTGGCCAGCTTGTACTTATTGTACAAGGCTGAGTTCAAGAATCATAAAGACACCAAGCAAAAAATTGCAGTGGAAAATACTAAACTTGAGGTTCTCAAGGAAAAATTTATTAATCAATGATCAGTTTTAGAGAACCTAGCCAAAAGAATGAACAACTACTAGGTGCTACAAGACATACTCTGAGCGTTCGACATTGAGCGCAAGTAATTCGTAGCCTAGTTTGTTAATGTTAAGGAGCTATTTCTAATTTTGTCTTTTCCTTGGGATATTCCAATTCTAGCCCACATCGATGAATCTATGTGGACCATGAATGATCCCAAGAGTAAAGAAGAGAAAATGAAGGTATTTCTGGATGGTTTTCACCTTTCACCTAAAGTCATAGTAGCAATAGGATAGCCACAACTACCTTGACCACCATACATGCTTGAAGCTAGTGAAGGTCCCTCAGAACCTTAGGATCCACCACCACTTGGGATTGTTTGACCTTCTTCACCAACCTCACATCATCAAAGAATGGGTTGTTTAATTTTGAAGAATCATGTCATGGTGTTCAATTTTGTGTCATGAACATCATAATTTTTTGTAATGTGTTGATCTGTACACTAGGCACTCAGTATTGTTATGATTATTTTGTCTTATTTTGTTATGCCAAAATCCAATTAATAATCCCATACCTTTCCAAGTTTGTAAAGAACTTGAGGACAAGTTTTTATTCAATCATGGGGGTATGATGACTCTCAATTTGGTGCATCAACTGGGCCTTATCGACTAGGCCTCATCGACATAATCTATTATGTTGACACAACCTCATCGATTAGGCCTTGTTAACTAGGCCTCGTTGATGTAGTCTGTTACATCAATATGGACCTGTCAATGTAGGGGTCTATCCTAGCCTATAAAGACATGCTCACCAGCAATATTTATGGCATCTACTTTTCCAAGTAGTAGCCAAGATCTTGTAGTTTGTTCATTTGAAAGTTATAATATTTTTCTTAAGTGCCTACAGTAGGAGTCATTAAGTGCATGGATCTTTATTTGAGCACTATTGTACCTAAGCATGACAGTGTGTGCAACAATAAAGATAAAATTTGTGATACACCTTGTAGCATTCTAGACAGATTAAATGTTTCATTTATACATTTAATATTTTTAGTTAATTATTCAATATATTTTAGTAATAAAGCTAATTAAGTGAGATAAGCTAGATAGATTAAATACATAAGTATGACCACTTCGAGTGTAACAAATATTTGCTTGGTAACCCTAGTAGCATTATTGCTTGGTTCACCTAGTAGCGTAGTGCTTGGTAATCCTAGCAATAGGTATGTGGGTTCAAGATGTGTATGGTAAGTGGGACTAGATGCTTATGTTAGGATTAGTTAGACATGAGTTAATTCATTAGATCTCAGTAGTATTCAATCATCTTACCTTTATATTTTTGCATCAAAAACCCTAAAATCCTAAAACCATAAAAATCATATACCTTGATTACACTTAACCATACCATGTACATCACAAGTGTAATTGGGAAGACAACAAAAAACCTTAAGGTAAGGTTTACTTCCAAGAAGACTAGTGCACCGGAAACTATAAAGTCCACGGAATTTGATTGGATATTACATAAATGCTTTGTGATTCATATGGTTGGGCATAGGGCTACCTTTGCTACTCATCAATTATGCTCTTGGATTGAAGAAATGAGGACTTCTATCTTTAGATCAAATTCCTTTTAATAGCTTCAATGATTAACATAATTGAAGCTATAAATATAATAAAGAAGTACCTAAATTTAATCATCATAATAACATCAAGCATAGAGAGGATTAAATCTCATATAATCTTCCATAAAAACTTATAAATAAAAATTAAAAATAAAGGTTTTAAAATGGCCTTCTCTCCTAAACACATTCAACCTCATAAGGATGCAAAAATAGCTCCATAATAAACTCATATTTATTTCTCTATCTTAATCAATTGGTAATGATGCTTCTTCTTGATCAATATTGATCTTTAATTTTCTTTTGATGTTGCACCTTCTTAATGTCTTCTTAAGTGATGTTTTCTTTGATGCTTCTTATCTTGATGTTACTTCCTTTTCTTGATTTCGATATTTTATTGAACTTAGCACCTTTCTTAACATTATTATTCTTCTTTGATGAGAGAATTTTGTAGCACTATTTGGAACCATTATGATTGATTAAGTCCTTAGAGACTTTGATAAACTTGAGTTTGAGATTATTGAATTAGATTTAAATTTTTCTTTGTGCTATTCTCTGTAAGCTTTCTTCTTCATTCTTTGTGCCTTAATTATTTGTTTACTTTGGTGACTTAATGTATCGCTTGAAGCTTACTTCATTCTTCTAGCTTGGATGTTATTACTTTTATGATCTTAATCTTGAGTAATTTGTCTTAGATCTTGATAAATTTGATGATTTTTTTCTTGAGGTATGAGGCTTGATAATTTCATCTCTTATGGATTCTTTGATTTTTGGAATTTTCTCTCCTTTAAGACTTCTTATCTTTGATAATTTGAGACTTCTCTTATTTGGATCTTTAAGGCTTGGAATATTTAGTAAACTATTTCTTTTTCATTACTTTAGGCTAACCTTTGTTCTTCATTATTGAGGCTTTTTCAATTTTCTTATGTGTAGTGCTTTGATTATCTTCTCATTCTTTTGTTTTTTTAGCTCATCGAGAGAGTTTGATGGCTAATTTTGAGTCATATTTTTAGCTAGGTATTCTTGTTCTTTCCTTATCATTATTTCCTTCATTCATTTTAGGATTCTCTCTTTTTCTTGGCTTTTATGCCATTACATTATCTCTTAGTGCTTAGAAATTTTAGGATCATGTAGGTCATCAATATTAAGATTCCATGAATCATTACATCTTTCCACTTGGACATCTATACTTGGCCACTTAACTTATAATTTGAGAGCCAATTAGTATGCTTATGATTGAGTATTCTTTCAAATCAAACTTAGCTTCTTGGGTAGAGTCTACTTGGGTTGTTAATCCTATATTTTTTTAATAACTTTTGGTTATGGGCCCTTTTAGGTTACAGTGGTCTCATTGGGCTTTTTTCCTTGGGTACCATTCTTCTTATTTAACCTTTCACTTACTTGCCTTGTAGGAACAAACATGTAGGATTACCACTTAAGCTTACAATCATAGGGATTTTTGAGAGAAAATGAAAAGTATCCTCTTTGAGTACATATGAAGAAAATGACATAGAAACATGCTAGAGTCATGAATTTTCCATCTTTATTGAATTACAGTAAAGAGAGGAACATATGTGTTTTTTGAGCTCAACATACAACTATAATGAATACATCACTGAAGGGGTTTAAGGATAAGATGAGCCTCTTCTTGAAATATTAATGTCTCATAGATGACTATGTCAAATAATTTACAAAATAAATGCATCATTAAGTTGAGTTTAGATACTATGCCTTCTTACTACTTATGTACATATTCATATTACATCTCTAATAATAATAGTTATGCCTCATATTTAATAATTTCTTTACAATACCTCATCAAACTTCTTCAAACATGATGCCTTATAAAACTTCAATTAATGATGCCTCCTTTAATTCTTTTATTTTATCATTAATTCCATCTTATAATTTTTTACACCACATATTTTAAAACCTAAAAAATAGAAACTCAATGCTCTGATAAAATTATTAAGGTTTATGTAGATGGAATCATGATGGATCTTGAAGTATAACAAAAGTTGAAAATTTTAGGTTTGAGTTAAGGTGGTTGTAAAATATCAAACCATGACTTGACTATGAGTTAAGGATGGTTGTGAATTATGTGTTTTTATCTTGTTGTAAGTTCATAATAAGTTATGGTGGAGGTTGAGGCTAACGTTTTAGACAATCATGAGTTAATCTAATGTTGACCACAAATCATGGTCTATACATTTTGAATAACCAAGAGTTGGCCATGACTCACATTGAATGACTAAAAGGTGATTGTGACCCCACCTTGGGTCATAATATATACTTTATTTTACTATATTGGTTGCAAGCTAGATGCAAGGAACCTTGTAAATCATGCTACTCTTGGTTTTGAGTGCAAGTTAGACATAAGCTATCAACAATGGCTTTGATATCACAATAAATGTAAATATATAAAGAATAAACATCGAATCTACCTTGGTCTATGTGCTTAAGAATGGATGTAGCAATAAAAACTTAGGCAAAGAAATATGAGATTATTAATCTATTTATGTGTAGATTTAGGTTAAATTCATTGTGAATTCAACCTCATGTTTTGGTAGTTAGAGTAGGTAGCTTGGCAAGGCATATGGATTGAAAATGGGCTTAATATCATGAATAGAATAACCAAATCTTTACAAGAATATAAGAGGATCAAGGTTTATGAAATGTGAGGTAAAACTTAATAATTAAACATAGAAAATTATTCCCATGCATTCAAGAGATGATGACTTATATCTTTACATTAAATACCCTTAAATAACTTCAATGTTCAACATAATTGGAGTTGTAAATACAACAAAGAAGTGCCTTGATTTAATCATCACAATAATATCAAGAATAGAGAGGCTTTGATATTTTCTAAAATTTTATAAAAAATTACAAATAAAGATTCAAAATAGAGGCTTCAAAATAACCTTCTCTACTAAACACATCCAACCTGGTGACAATGAAAAACAAAACCTCCACAATACATTCATATTTATCCTCCTATCTTCATCAATTCAACATGTTCAACTTAGTGGGAAAGAAACATAACTAAACATAATAATTATACAAGCTTTGAAGCCATTATACATGCTATTTTATTTGTACAAACACTTACTTCTACACCAAACATAATAAAATTTAATTAAATATATGCATGGAATGTTAGATTTTTATTTTACATCACTTGGATAACTCTAATTACCCAAGGATCTAAGCCCATAAGAAAATTTTACTTTTATATATCATCTTAAAAAATTCATAACTCTCAAGGATNCTTTTACTTTTATATATCATCTTAAAAAATTCATAACTCTCAAGGATATATATCATTCTTCTTAATCACTTTCTTGTGTTTCTTTGCAATCTCTTTTTGACTTGCTTGTACATTGGCTAGTTCTCTGTGAACTTATCTTATCTTGTCTTCATGGATTACTATCTTGATTCTTTAGACTTTATGAAATAATTCATAGTATTTTTATTTTCTTAATCATTTTAACCTTCTAGATGAAATTATTTTCTAATTTAAGAAATTAGACCAACATAATCATGTTACAACTTGGACCTCCTCTTCCTGTTTAGGAAATTAGAGTTTATGGTATAGGAACTGCACTTATCTCTTACAACACTTACTTCTTAAATTTAAGTCACTTCTTTAACCATTTGGTTATGTTCCTGGGATCTTGTTACAAGCTCTATATTTTGTAACATCTACTTTATATATTTGAGTTACGAATTACTTTGACTTCTTTATATACCATGGTGTCTTTATTTCTTAGTGCTCTTATATTTATTGATCCATTATTTCTTCTTTTTTCTTCATATACACATTTTCACACATACATACACTTTGAAACTTCAATTTTGGTTATTAATAATTTATAAAAATATTGTGAATATTCTTAGGCTATGAATCACACATTTTCCTTACAAATTAATGAAGGTTATAAATGGTCTTAAGAGATTATAAAACTAATGATTGTACATTAACTTATGAGTATATTATAACATGAAACTTAGAAAGAAAACAAGACAAAATTAAATATAAATGAAGAAGCATGAGAGAATGTGACATCCTTGAGATGCATGAGCTCTTACAATGGAACTAAATCTTGTGAAAAAATCATGAGGGTTTGTATTTGGGTATGAGAGTTATGAGATCTTTGTCTTGAGAGAATGAGAGAAATGCATGAAATCATTATAATAAATGTAAGAGATTGATATATGAACTTTAATAATTAGAGACTACCATGGGAGAACCTAGATTAGGGAAAACTATTACTAAAATTGCAAGAAAGAAGGAGAGTGTTCTATTAGGAGCTTCAAAATAAGGCAACCATTCAAAGGAATAGAAAATGGAGCATGAAAGGAGAAAGAAAAGCTTAAGGTAATTCATCTTCACTTCATTGCATAATGTTCCATTGTGCTTCTACATGGAGACTCTTGGCCAAATTTGGCATGCTTCTCATGAATGCTCTATAAATCTCTTCTTTCTCTTTTGGGATATTTCCTCTTTGCATGTCTTTTCTATGTTGTTTTTTGTTCTAACTTTCTTGGCTATCTAGCCTTCTTTTAGTATATAATTTCAAAGAATAAATAAAAACAACTAAATAACTTTAGAGCCTTGGTAATGAATCCTAAAATTAATAAATATATAAAGTTTGGATATTGTACCATATCACATGTTCAACCTAAGCCTAGATCATGTAAGAACTGATTGGTAACATAAAGCATGCAAATTAAATCATTGAAATAAGTAAATGGATCACATAACATAATAGAAGATCATAAATCACTCCATAAAAATATCAAAACTAAATAACCAAATAAGAATGAAACACATACATAAATAATACATATATAACATCATCCTTTAATATTTCTATACATATAAGTGTATCCAAGATAAAGACATAGTAGCTAATATTCCAAAACATCACATCATATTAATCTATATGTCTGGAACCTATACTATTACTATGTACATCGTATAAACATCATACATAAGAGTCATAACTTGTAGTTAGTTTAGACCTATACCATCTACAAAAACATCCATCTCACATGTAAAACTATGTAACATAAAGTACAAGAATATAGAAGTAAGACCTTCATCATCTTCCTTGATCTTACTAGTCTCTTTAGCTTCCAACTCTATCACCTCTATATAAATGGAATCAATGCATGAATGAATTAAATTCATTACATACCTCTTGTAGATGTAGAGTATGGTGCTATGTGGGAGTTTAGCTATGGAGAAATCAAAAAGGCTTGCATCAAGGTCAATACATCACATGCATAACAAGCATCTAGCCACATTAACCACAACCTATACATTTAACATATAGCACAAAACCAACTGATTCATGTCTATGACACATACATCATATTCATAGTATCATAATACCACTATTACAAAATATAGACTTTACACATAATCATAATCAATATAGTCTTTCAAAATTATTTAATTTAAGAAATTACATCAAAATCATTCATAACACAATACCCCATCATCCTATTCTTTGAGGGACTCCTAACACATGCTCATGACACATCACCACCAAGCTCATGCATATAACACATATAATCTAAGCATAATACATAATCCATAACATACTTCCCTAACAACTAGTCCCTCAAGAAAAACATGTCATTCATGGTAGCTGATACATCTTCATTCTATATAATGTATGATATCATTAACATGAGTACTTATAATACAATCCATGCCTATAGATATTTCATTAGTTT
Source organism: Gnetum montanum (assembly GCA_015680685.1). Classification (NCBI taxonomy): domain Eukaryota; kingdom Viridiplantae; phylum Streptophyta; class Gnetopsida; order Gnetales; family Gnetaceae; genus Gnetum; species Gnetum montanum. Next base: position 126,768 of record MNCI01002312.1, read on the forward strand.
TATTATTACATATCATAATTGGTGCTAGTACTTATTGTCTCATCTACATTCCTAGGTCACTAACCTTATGAAGGATGGATTTGTGCATGTCCATATGCCTCAAGAACCTATATTGATCATAGACCCAACCTATGCCATCTCATTCTTAGTATGAGAATTGAGATAGAAGCGTTATTGATGTATCTAGTAGGGATTATTTTAACTCCTCCATGATGTTTCATCATTAACTGATCCACACCCTAATGTCAACTCCAACACATTACATACATTGCATGCACAAATAATTTAAAAGAGACACATAACACATTTATAAATACCTAGCTACCATTTACATAAATGGATCATTGTACAAACATAATATAATACATTAGTTTGTGGGCCTAACAAATAGTGATACGAGTATCACCTTAAGACACAAGAATTATTTCTTGGTCATAACACATAAGTCTTATTTACTTTCAACTTTGAACAAACATGCATCACTCATACATTAGCTACAATATAGATCATGAATAATGAATTACTTGTAGTGGTCCATTATAAAGGATAAAAACCTAATTATGCCTCATGTTGGTCTCATGCCTTTTCATAAAAATTAGTTCTTCACTTGTTACATAAAGAGAATTCCAATTGTAATCAAACTGTAATGGCATTATAACTATACCTTGCTCATGCTCATTGAGAAAAGAGAAACTAAAATTTTTCATGGCAATGTTGTGATCCCACTACAATTATCTACCACTTTCACCCTTATCCTTGATCATGTTGCAATCCATCTTCTTCTTAAAAACCCTAGTGCAACCATGTCACAACACATGTGCAACCTATTTGTGACTTGTGCTTGCAAAAATAAATAAATAAATTTTATGTTAAAAAGAAAAAATACAAAGTCCACCATATGGCATCTAGTAAGAGTATAGGCTTCAAATTACATCACCTAGGCCTAGGTGGCCAACAATGGGATTTCTATTATTTCTAAAATCATTAATCAAATTATTAATATTAACCATCTAAATCATGTCCCTCATAGGAGTTACACCTCAAGATCAAACACATACATATGGAATATTCAATGAATCGAATACTCACGAACACCATATAAAATTTTTTTTAAGGAGAAAGGAAAACCCCATTCTATAGTGATCAAGGTACATTTAGAAAGAAAAAAAAATTACATAAGTTAAATACATCTAAAGAACTAGACAATCCAAAACATAAGAAAGAATATCCATCATCTAGTGAGGTACAAGAGGACTTCATTCCAGAATAAAGTTATTAAAATAAGGACCAACAAACCCAACAAAAAAGTAAACATCAAAACACATCCCTGTGAACAAAGGAGGTACTCATTATCTTAGTTCTTTAGCTATTTTGGTAAATCAAGTAGAGAGAGCAAGGTGAATAGAAATAAAAATGATTTTTCCCAAGAAGATGAAACTATTTTGACCAAACCATACGTAGTAAAGTAGGGATAGAAGAAATACTTTAATTTTTCTCTTTTACTAGGTCAAATGAATATGTGCTCATTGATTAAGGATATTCACAAGATTGGACATGTGGATGTTAATTCCTATAAGATTTTTTAAATAATTTCAACAATCATTATTCAATGGGCAAGTAAATAAATAATTATCAATAGTATCTTTGTTACTTTTGCATCTCTTACAAATATCATTGTTAATGAGATCCTTATGCTTGAGAACTATTTTGACTATGTGGTGTTTAGGAACAATAGCTACATACCACCATGTACTCTTTAAGGAATATTTTTAATATTAAAATTAGCATTATATGCATGTTGCACTTTGTAGCTATCATGATTAGCCTAGTGGAACTACCCATTGGAATTTTTAATAAAAATGAAAAACTAGGTTTGAATACATTAAAAGCTATACCATGTTGCTAAAGCATGAGAGACTATAGGGGCATTATGGAATAAGAGACAATCATATAAATATTCATCCTTCATAATACTAGCCTAAGGCTTCTTCACAATCTATAATTGAAAAATAAGTTTACCAAGAATAGCGAAGTTCACATTTTTTTGAACTCTAACATCCTAACTACCTTTACTAATGTTCTTACAAATGGTCTACCAATTAATAGAAAGAAAAGATTTTTCTCTTGATGAGGACCAAATAAAAGATATTTCAAGTTTTTGTAGTGATGTAAGAAGTAATTACAGGGCTTTAGAATATGAAAGAAGGTAAAGGACCATATAAATCTTATTAATTTTATCATGAGACAGACAAAAATGAATAATGATCTCAAAAAAAAAATAGAAGATGAATAATAAATTTCATTTGATATTTGGTAAACATGTTGATGAGTAGTGGAAAATTCCAATGCTTAACCATTTAAGTAAAATTTGATCACATGCAATCAAATCATAATGTATGGATAGACAATGTAAGTATACTATCTAGTTGATAGTAAGTTCATGATCATTGTCTTTCCACTTAGAGGTAGCAAGGTGTAAAATGTATGGTTTAACTCTTAGTGAGGTATACGATTAAATAATGTTTGTTAGCTTTAAGTATGCTAAAATTAAACATAATGGAAATGATTATAAATTTTAATTCTAAGTGCAATGAAAATGTAAAATTATTCTATCTTATGGCAATAAGAATCCATTTTTGGTTTTCCATGCATGTCATGAGCTAATGGAACTATTACTGGGATTACTAAGTAACTTTACTACTAGATTACCAAACAATTAAACTTTACACTCAAAACTAGTCTTACGTATTCCACCTTTACTAATGAACATTAGAATATTAAATGACTTAGTAAATGTAAAAACGTGGTAAAAAGAAACAACATAGGAAAGTAAACCTATTCTATGTGAGATGTTGCAATGATGAAGAATAATCTTGATCTTTATTACCATTCATGAATTATGTTTAGGAAGAGTCCACTCAAATAAAGATGTTGTATAACTATAATTCACTAGTCTATGGGCATTCACAACTAACTCTAATTTTATGGAAAAAAACTACAATAATTTCACTAAGTGTTAGTCAAAAAATTATTTTTGATGTAATGGTGGACTTATATTTATAAGCATAACCATGACCTACTAAATCATATCTACAAAATCATATATTGGTCTATGATATCACATCTATGATATTGGAGATATGATATCATAGTCCTTAATACAAATGTATTTTTTCATACCCCCAAAACTAACTAAAAACTTGTCCTCAAGGTCAAACAAAAGAAGGATAGAGTTAATTACAAACTTGTGGGGTTACATGGACTTGAAATCATGACATATATATACATGACTATCTCTACTATGATTGCTACATTTTTGTTCGAGTTGTATTACAAAATTATCATGAAGTGCATGATTGATGCATAGAAAAAGCAAAATAAAATAAAAATTAATGTAGCTTCTTCATGTTCATGGTGGTGGTGGCTCTTTCATTATGCGTTTCCTTTTCTCATCTATCTTTTTAAACTAATACTTGTTTAACAATGCTCCTAATGTTTCTTCTTTAGTTCTAGGATATTGCACCACCCATGCTAATTTAGCAATGTTTGCAAGTGTTGATACTTCCCAAGAACATTGTATTTGTTAGAACATTTTGTTAGCCTTGAAATACTATGTTTCAAATTGTGTTATTTCTATCTCAAAGGATTTGGCCATCTTCTACAATTTTTGATAATTAGTCATTCTTTTGGCCAAATTCACTACAATATCTTTCTGGTCTTGATAGCTAGATTTGACTACTTGGAGTTAAACATTTATGATGTGAAACTTTTAATGTGCATCTTTTTTATTTGCAAACTTCTTTTTATTCATAGAACACACTGTAGTCACTTGTTGTTTTAATTCTGTTCTTGGCATGCCTATTATCAACATGGGTAAGTTAGTATATGATAAATCTGTTAGTCCCATGTATTTTGTTAAATCTTCCATATGTAGGATTTTGTTATTTAGTTTAGCTTGATGGAAAATGGGAAGATTTTCTAGGATGGGTTGTCAATTAGGTGTTTGCTACATGATGGAACTAATTTTGACCTTAGCCAACTATATCTCTTTCTCGTTGATTTACTTGTACATGCCCACTTGATCTTTTAAATGCTTCTTGAGCCTTTTTATGTTTCTTGCCCACATTTTACCATGAGATAATATCAACAGCTGAATTTTATTTGACTATCCATACTTCTTTCATTGATAGGGTTTTTTTTTTCACTAATAAATTATCTTTTGTCAAGCTTAACTCTAGAAAACTGCTAGCTTAATTGATGGATACTTTCTTCAAGTATGTTTTTCTACTTCTCAATGTTTGTCAACCTTAAATTCTATGCAGCAATCCTTTTATTTTCTTCTTTCAATGTAGCAATAGCCTTATCATGAAAATAAGTTTAAGCATCTTCTGCTAAGGCATTCTACATTGCCTTTTCATTCTTCATCTTCAGTTTTAATGTTTAACCATTAGTTAATGAATTTGTTCATCTCTCAATTGTGACAACTAGTTTGGTGCAATGTGTCAAGAAGGATCTTATCTTTCAAATCTTAATGTAACTAGTTCCTCTTGGATCCTTTTCACTTTACTTTCTGCATGTTGCATCTTGGTTTCTTCCATGACTAACTAGCCTTCTATAGCTAATTATGACTATACTGCAATAATATCATTAGGAATATCAAAATGATTTTGCATATCTTGTCCTATCTCTAGCAATATTTTCAAGACATCTTAATGTTTAGTAGGGAAAATAATTTTCTTTCCTAATGTTTTGGTTAATGTTTCTACATGTTTAGCTCTAGAAATATCTACTAGTGACATAGTAGAAACATTAAATAAATTAATGTGATTTGTTATTACTTTTATGGATCCAGCTGCATCTTGGTGTTGCACCACCACTACAATGGCTTCTTCTCTAGTTTCTAACATCACTTAGAATGATGTAGCCTTCTTAGAAATTTTTTATGTCCAATCATCATCCTCATTTTCCTACAAAGTTATTTAACCTCTAGAAGTTCCTGTGGATACTGCAGGTGTACTTGGATTATCCTTTACTCTGTACATACTTAAGAATTCCTTGTTTTCCTAAATGATTATCTTAGTAATTTGCTACAACTGACTCATAAAATACTTATAGTCTAGTTATTATGCTAGTGGAACACTTGGTCCTAATTGTTCCATAGTTGGGATTGATCCACTAGGTCTTGCTTGTTTCATTGCTATGAACAGAATGTCTACCATTAGTGTTGACCTTGTTGTGGCCTTAGTGCCTACTAGTTTCTCTACTTAATCTTTCTTGGGTGACACTAGCTTGGAGATTTTTTCATATGAAGCATTTTGGACATTCCAAAGAACATCATTGTATAGTCGAAGATTCTAGCTTATCTACATAACTTTCTAATAAGACAAGGAAATGGAAGAGTGGGTTTCCCTATATTCTACTCTTCAAACCTTCTCTATATTTCTAGAAAAACTAGATGGGCTATGTTAGCCTAGAATTTCTCCATTAAGATAGCAATTCCTCTGGCAGCATAGGTATAAATTTTGTTAAGTATCTTGGTTGGGAAAATATGATATGTACCAATCTTGAAGTAGATATTTTTTACAATGGATAATCCATTATACTATTTGTTTGTAGTTTCATATGTCCTCTGCAACCATAAACTTCTCACATCTATGTTAGACCATGTGGAGATTTGAGTGATGTTAGCCATAACATTTGATACGTTTAATATCTTTGTGATTTCTTCAACCAAATCTAGCACTATTACATCCTTAATCTTTATGGTTACATCATCTTATTTATTCTACTACAATTGATGAAAACATTCTTGAACACTTATTTTCTCTTGTAGTATCTCATAGGAAATCTTCACCAAAAGAATTTGTAAAGAAATGTTCTCCTCTTAGGAAAGAAACTTTTTATTCCTTGAAGTATTTTTCTTATTCACTATGCTTGAGGTGCTTTCTAAATTCCCCTCCTCCTTTTCTACTATAGCATCACTACTTATTTTCCTTTATGGCTCCTTAATTCTTTCTATCATTGAAGATGTTACCTCCTCTTTAGTCCTTGATGTTGATGTCAAAGGATCCCATTAGTTGATACTAGATGTAAACATTAGACTTCCTAAGTTTTGACATAAAGGGGACCTAAAGTATACCTCAAAAGTGACATCTAATTTCTTCTCTTCTTTCTCAGTAAATAAAGTTTCCATTACCTTTATTAATCCATAATAAAATATAAAATTAAACCTCTTAATCACCATTTTTCTTTTCCTTTTTTATTCTCCTGGGGTAGTTTCTCTATTTCCTCTACTACCCCTTAATAGATAACTAGTTTCTAATTAGGTGTCATTTTCTAGAGCATAGTCCTGCATAATCCATACAACTACATGTTCATACACTTTTGGTCATTTTATGGAGTAGACTTGATAAGGGTGTAGCACTAGAAGTAAATTATTACTAAGAAAAGAAAAAAGGAAGAGGTTAATACTAAAAGTAGATTCTATGTTAAAAGAAGAGAGGATTCCTATGATAAAGAGCTATGGAGGTATTAAAACTTGAATAGTGGTTTATGTTCCTTGAAGATTTTTCAAATGCCCAAGTAATAAGCTTGAGAATATTTTGGAATAATAGCTTTGTTGGATTATAAAATCTAATTGAATGAGCATGCTTAACTTATTACTTTAAAATAAAAGCTTCAATTCCAATTTCTTTTTGGCTCTAGCACATCAGCTATTGTTTAATTAATATTCTAAAATTGCAAAAAGAATGAGATGAGCCATGCTAAGGCTACTGAAAGTAGAAATTATTTTAGCCATGGAAAACCTTATGAGAAAAAACTTCATTGCACCCACTTTAAAGTTAATGCTCTCATTAGTTGTAGTTTCTTTTGCTTTTGGTGCCACCATTAGCTCCTTACAATAAGGATCCAGGGTTATGAAGGTAGAAAAGACATATCAAAGATATTTAAGCTCTAAAAAATAAAGGAAATGAAGCTACATAAGACATTATCAATATATCAAGCTTATTAGAAGTATTATGACTGTAATGGCTTGAAGAATAACTTAGCACAAATATGTTACCTCATAAGCTATTTTAATCAAGCTCTAGTATATAAAATTTTATAAATGATGTAAAGTCTAAGTTGCAATATTACGTGTAATGAGTAAAAACATCTCATAATAGTTTTGGAATTGTTGTGATTAAGAGATTTTGGGTATTTGTGGATTCTCATCTAGATGAGATTCACCCATTTGGTTGCTCAAAAGCTCATCTTGATCTTCTGACACCACATCGGCTTTGCTACATATAAGCTTTCCATGTCATCTTCTCTCTACATCAACACACTATTAAGCCTATTCATAAGAATGATTTTTGCTACTACAAACCCACTTTTCCACTTAGCAAGCTTTGACATTAGCACTTATATTAAGCTTCCTTTTTTATCTAGATGAGATTTTTAGCCTCTACCACATCATCTTCTATCCACATCAGCATGATGTCAACAATGCCACATCAGCAACTAGACAAATTACACTTTTCATCTAGATGGGTTTTGCTTCCTCTACCATGTCATCTTCTACAAGCATTAGCATGATGTTTGCATATGTCATGCTAGCATCTCATACATGTTAGCTAGAGGCCAAGTTAGCACACCATATCAGCATTGCCACATTAGGTTCTATCACATCATTGTGAGGTTGGAAAGTTGCCACATCAACTTCTAGAGGTGGCTCATAATGGTGATTACTACCTGAATGAATATGTTCTACCACATCAACATATGTCATGTCAACATAAATTTCATGCCATGTCAACTCATAGAACCAACTTGTGAAGTAAAAATTCAGCCCTACAAGGTCTCTTTTCCATGTCAATAGTTCCATGATGACTTTGCCACTTTAGCTTTCTACTATGTCAACATTTTGATTTAGTTTGAAGGATGAAATTTCTCCTCTATAGAATATCTCTACCATGGATCCACATTAGCATGACATTAGCATCTAGATGAAGCATTATTTTTCATCTAGATGGGTTCCATTGCCTCTATCATGTTAGCATGATATCATTAGTGACATCAACAAAGTGGCATGTTAACTTGTAGAGGTAGTTCATGAGGATTATTTTAGGCTCTATAAACTTACTCTACCATGTTAGCATCAGTGACATCATTATGACATCAACATTATGCCATGTTAGCATGTAGACCCATTTCACACAGTTAAAATATGAACTAGCTCTACCAACTTAGCATGATGCCATGTCATCATAGTCACATCAACACCTCACTACGTCAGCATGTATAGCTCATTTTCAAGGCCACATTCCAACCCCATTCAAGAGCACATGAGGATCTATCCATTGAATCAAATCATTAAAAAATGTAATGTTACAAGAAGTTACTCCATGGTTGGAAATTAAATAGCTTTAAAACTAAATTCAATGAACCAGGCTCTCTTAATGAAATGTGATTATCATTGAAGGAACTCAAAATGTGGAGGATTTGTAAGATAGTTATCCAACATCCTATGTAAAGAGGACATTTGGCGGCTATAGCTTTTAACTTCTATGGTAGTTGTAACTAAATTCTTGAATATTTGTAACTAATTTTAAATTCAAATGATGTTAGTAACTACCAAGAAACCACTATAAAAGGGCTTCAAGGATTAAAAAAAGTGGATGAAGGAACTAAGAAGAAATATTGAAGATTAGTTGTAAAATGGCTTATTAATGAGTGTCAAAATGTTGTGTCAATGGGTTCCCATTGATGTGGCCTTGTCAATGGGCCCTTGTTGATGGGGCCCCATTTACATGATGTTGTCTCATCAATGAGGTCATGTCAATGTAGCATTTCCTAGATTGACAAGGCCTTGTCGATGTAGCCCTAGAATAAAACCTATAAATATGAGCTCCCCACCTATGTTTATGCATCAAAATTCATAAGAGTAGCAGAGCTCTTATAGTTTTTACATTTGAATGTTAGAATATTTTCCTGAGTGCTAGCAATAGGAATCGTTGAGTGTATGGATGTTTATTCCAACATTGTTGTACCTAAGCACAATAGTATGTATGATAATAAAGATGATCTTCTTGATAAACTTTGCAACATTATGGATAGTTTAGATATTTATTCATGCATTTAATGCTTTCAGTTATTTATTTAATGTTTTCCATTAATCAAGCTAATTAAGCTAGATAGATTAAATACATAAGTATGACCACTTTGAGCATAACACGTATTCACATGATAATCCTAGTAACATTATTGCTTGGTGCACCTAGTAGCGTAATGCTTGGTAACTCAGTAGTGGATATGTGGGTTTAAGAAATGTATGAAAAGTGAGATTGGATGCTTGTGTTAGGACTAGCTAGAGACTAGTTAGTTAATTAAATCAAATTAGTTATTAAATCACTCTATCTCTCTTTTTAAGTACCAAAGAACAAAAAACATAAAATGATAAAAATCATATACCTCGATTACACTTAATCATACCATGTGTGTCACAAGTGTAATTGGAAAGATAACAAATGACCTTTGGGAAAGATTCACTTACTAGAAGACTAGTGCATTTGAAATTAGGAATTCCACAAAATTAAATTGGATTGTGCTTGAATGCTTCATGATTCATATGGTTGACCATAGTAGTACCATTAATCACTTATCATTGGTGCTATTGCTGAAGACTTTGTTTGTTGAAACATGTACTATCTAGGTTTAGTGGATATCATTAATATCATTAGATGAACCTTAACATTAATATCATTTCCAAATAAGATAACGACAAAAACACATTGATACTTTATTTGCTTACAAAATGTCTTCTTCTCATAGGTGAATTGATATGAAACCACTGGTCCCACAAGAGCGCGAAGTGACATAGACTCATCTAGATTATTACGTGCCTAATTTCACCTTTATCCTTGTTGGCGACCGTTTGGGATGCGACCGCCAAAAAGTGTCCTCGAATAGGATTTAGGTGCCTGCTGGTCTCTGGCAACACCAAGGCCCAGATACCTTCAAATAAACTCAGTAGTTAATGTGAGTATGTGTGTGTGCTGTTGC
>MNCI01002312.1:137734-202687 GCA_015680685.1 Gnetum montanum
TGATAAAATATTATAATTGTAACTATCATAGGAAGTTACAACTTCCATAGGAATAATAGCCAAATGTCTCCTTTTATAGGATGTTACAAAAATATTTCATAACTGGCTTTTCATCATTTTCTTAAATCATAAAATATTTTATTATTATTTATATCATAGTAGTAAAGATAGTAACCATGGAGTTGTTGCTCATTTCATCATCCATCTTCATAAGCTTTTCCTCTGCTTTGGATAAGTTTATGCTGCCTCCACATTTAGTTGACAATGCAAATATCATAATTGACAAAGCGGACATTCATTCTTTGATCTTCTTTCAGCATTTTGTTCTAATGATAATAAAGTCACGTTGAAGCAACTTCAAATAATTGACCTCCCAACACCAGAGGCAATATTCGGATTCATCCTCACGCTGATTATCAATATTATCTTTGTTAATACCGTAGCATGGACGTTGCCTGATGTTGCTGTAGATGTTTCATATGGCTTTGGCTCTCCCAGGGGCCGCATTTCACGGTTCAATTGGTGATGATGGCCACGACGGCCACCATTCCACCATTGCTCGGCCTCTTCATTGTCCTCTCGTTGCTCTGCTACCGTTGACTGGAAACCCTACAAACCCTTGCTGCAGAAACTTGCGAGAAACCCTGCCATTTTCGTGAACGTCGCGGTTGCACGTTTCTCTTGACGTACGTCCACAACGTCGTGCCGATGCCACCACCGTCCTGCTGCTGCTGATATTGCCCACGCGCAGTCCTCCTTTTTGCGGCCACTGCTGCTCCGTCGTCCTCTCCATCGGTGCCCATTGTATTATATTTTTTTGTTTTATTTTTTGGGGTCACCGCGCCAGCCTTGAACTCTGTCCGCGCCCGCTTCTTGCTAAGCTCCTCAATGGCCTTTCTTAGCTGCTCCACCTTTGAATTCATCAGAATCATGTGCAAGTAAGATGAATAGATCATCATCAGTTACATCTGAATACAGACGACCAGGAGCACTAAAATTTCTAATAAAGAGACCAATTGCCACTGGTATGAACATTGGATTTTTGACAAGTTGGCCAGGCGTAGGAGGAATTTCCTGCCTAAACCTGAGAGTAAATGTTTTTTCTTCTGCGTCGTAATGTGATTTTACTTGCAGAACAGGGGTTCCAGCCTGTGAATTCCATAACAAGAAATTTGAAAAATTCTATTTATTTGCATCTCTCATTGCAGCAAAAAGTCTTCACATGTGACTGCCTGCCCATCATGTCTTTGAAAGTAGAGATCCATCAGCGTAATTACTATCAGTTGCTGTCTCTGGGGATGCTAAGACAAGTCTTGAATTGAATATATTAAGGCTTTTGTTTTCCATTGCACCCATGTTAAAATCAGGTATAGCAACTATATTAAATAGATCAAGATCATATTCCAAACCAAACACATCCTCATCCCATTTCATTGCTGCTTTAAGGGAATACATAGCATAAGCAGTCTTTGAAAAGTCCTCTGCAGGAGTCCAAATGCGGAGGTTAACAGTGCGTCCCGATTTTGTTACAAAAGTGTCATCCCTGCTAACTAACCGGCCTGCAACCAAAGCAAAAAGATAGGAAGGCTTCTTAAAAGGATCCTCCCATACTGCATAGTGCCTGCCACCCTCTAAGTCTCCATGTTCCTTCAAATTACCATTCGACAAGAGAACTGGATACAATGCCTTATCAGCCTCAATCCAAGTTGTATATTTGGCCATTATATCTGGATGGTCCAATGCCCTGCTTGGGTTTTCATTGTTGTTTAGATAGCACAATAATGTTTCCATAAATGAGGTTGATGCCGTTGATGACATTTGATAACAGGAACAGGTCAAATATATCAACCTTCACATAACCAAGGCTGAATGAATCTCGTATGAACTTAAAGGAGAGAATCTTCATTGTCCGATTTCAACAAGGAATGAAATCCCATGGAATGGTAAGATTTTTGCATATGGGCCACATGGTCCTTGGAAGGAGGCTCTGCAACTTTTGTCTATTGGTTGGTTCAAGGATGCAAGAACAAGGCCTCTAAGATTTTGGGACATTCAACCATACCTTTGTGGATGCGAACCAATTAGCCAAAAGCTTGTCTTAATCAACATGATAGACTCCAAGGTGAAGAAACAGAATCTCAAAAATCTCTTTTTAATTTTTCAAAAATCACCATAACCTTATAAAGCCTATTCCATGAAATGGCCAAAATGTGCTAACAATCCTACATTAGGATGAGCAACTATGATGGCGTGATATGGAGGGAAACATTGTATTGCCCCCTAATCAATCTATGCCCAAGATGTTGCTTCAAAGTTTGAGGAAGTTAGGCATATTAGATCTTCAAGAAGAATACGTTGTAAATGGTTATGAGACTTAGGACTACCATCCCATTGACATACAATGCAAGCAAGATTGACATTAGGAGAGGCATCATGAGGATGCTAAGGGGAAACAGTTCACAAATATCTTATTCCTACTAAATCAAGATGACAATGAGGATACTCCCTCTAAAGGCTCTTAGCATGAAGACTATCTATCCTTTGTTACTAATGATAAGGCTGTGACCTTGAATCTATAGTCTACAATCCACAATTTACGTTTAAAGAAAGATGGCAATCAATGTAAGGGATTGAATAAGCATCAAGATTATACAGAAAATAGTGAATGTGGCTATGATACCCAAGGGGAAGTTGGTAGATTTCATGCTAGAGGTAGTCCTCCTTGCTCTTCTTCCCTTTTATCTACATCCACCTCTTCTTCCTCTTCTAATTATGAAAGACATTGTAGAAGGAACAACTCTAATGGAGGTGAGCATTGAGGCAATAATCCTAGTCGCCATGCCCATAATAATCAAAGAGATAGTAGAGGACATCATCAATGACAATGAAATCATGATGTTGATGAGCCTTTGTTGATGACTTAAAGCATGCTTAACATTGTAGAGGTAGTTAAGATTCCAACTAGGTATGTGAAATACAATTGGATGAAGCACTTAAACATGAACAATATCCCAAGATTTAAGGGGGGATACAATTCTGATCTACAAACACATCTACAACCTTTCCATGATGCCTATGTCTTACAGAACATTGAAAATGATTAGCAAAAACTCAAGCTCTTCCTTAGGATACTCATCAAAGAAGAAAAAAGCTAGTACTGATCTTTAGAGCTAGAATCTATCCATCGATGGAGTATAATGCTTGAGCTATTCAATGACAAATACTAGATGTACTCCATAGTGTCCAATTTGAGAAGAAAAATATATGGCTTGAAACATGCAACACATGAATCCTTGGATGCTACCATGGGCCAATATTACCCTCTCTTACATTGATTCCCTAACCATGGTTACTCTCAAAGGAAACAACTCCATCACATCTTAGATGGGCTTTGAGAAGAAACTAGAAGAACTCTTAGAGTTTATGCCCAAGGGATATTGTCTAAATTAAGAGCTCATCAAATCCAAAGGATGATAAAGAAAGTAGCAAAAGAAGAAGGTGAGTTACAAAAAAAAAGAAAAAGTGTGAAAGAATATAATAGGAATCCCTCCCTCAAAAAATGGGAGGTCTAATTTTGTGATGAGGAGGAGTCATCACTTGTTAAAGTAGTGAATAGGAAAATCTTATCGATTTAAAAATCTATTTCTAATATTTTGGCTAAGGTTGATAAATTATGGAACTCTTTGAATGAAAAGTTCCAAACTACTATGAAGTTAATGGAAGAATCCAAACAAAAGAATAATGATTATGAATGTAGGAGATAAAAAGAAGCTAAACATGCTTACTAGAGAGGTAAGGGCAAAGCTGATGTAGTATAAGAAGTTATGAAAACTAACTTTGATGATGATACTAGTTGTAACATTTGTCAATATGAACATCCAAAGGGATGCTATCCTATGGTGTCACAATCATAAGAGTTTGGGGTGTACGCATTGAATACTTGACTAGCACATAGGCAAGCACCTAGATGATTGCTTTATCCTCAAGGCAATCCAAGATTGTTCCACCAAAAACAACAAGCTTATTACTCAAGCGAATCACCACCACAACCATATGAGAAATACCAATAATGGCATCAACCACAATCATGGGGAATGCCACCACCAAGATAGCATTACCCTTATAAATAATTAGATCCATATGGGTACTATGTTCAACAACCTATTTCTCCACAAAGCTCTGCAAGCCATGCATGATTCTAGCATCACTATTATCCTCTAGAGTATCATCAAACTCATTCACCATCTACTCAAGGAAAGTACCCATATTCATACCATCTTTCACATGTATCTGCACACATCCCTTCACCCTCTACCTAGTTACCTCTTACTCTATCCATGCAAGGTGAAATGCCCCCACAGTGGTAGCATGCTATGAGGGCTTTGAATTTACAGTTGGTTTTCTAGCTAATGGTTTAGACAATTGATCCAGGAAATGATCATTTTTTTGATCCAATAGTCCTCACAAGCCCTCACAACCTAATATGGCTACTTGCTTTGCATCTCCAACATCCTCATTCTCTACATCAAATATATTTGAGTGTCCTTCAAACCAAACGCTATCTTAGATCAACACTATGATGTTAAGTCATGTTGTTTATAATTGGATCAAGGCTAGCAACCTTCCCACAAAAATATTTGACCCAGAAAGTCCTCTTATTTACTTACAAATCATTGGACATGGGCCATGCAAGGGTCTACTTGATTCTAGTTTTAGTGTTAATCTCATCTTCCATAATATGTACAAGGCTTGGAACCTACCACCTCTCAAGAAAAGTAACATCCATTTAAAATTGGTAGACCAGTCAAGCACTATCCCTTTGGGGTTAGTGAAGGACATTGTTACCATAGTTAATGGGTGCTCCTATCCTACCAATTTTCTGGTGATCAAGGTTGAGAACTACAAAGGTGACTTCCCCATCATTATGGAAAGGGCATGTTTAAGAAAAATTGATGTGAAAATGGGTCTAAGGGGCCTATCTATAAAAATATCCAAGGAAAATGAATTTGAAAGGTTAAAGAAGAAGCATATTTCATGCATTGCATACAGTGATAATGGGTGCAACTACATGCAAAAAATCTAGTCCATAAAAAGTACATACATTAAAGCATGTAATTAATGTGCACAAGACATAAATATCTAAAAGTACCTATACATAGTAGCCATAAAATAGGAGGATACCCAATGGATGATAGCTAAATCTAATAGTAGTACAGTATGCATGGAACCAACTAAGAGCCTAACATGTGCTTATGTCGAAGGCATAGATGAACTTAAGTAAGTTCATCACCAACTCTCTAATAATGAAGATGATGATACGTATTGGAGAGAGTTGGAAATTCCTAATAATTTCAAATAGAAGCCCCTAGAGTTAAAAATTCTACCAACTGACATGGAATATGCATTTTTAAACAATGGCAAGTTGGTCATAATCAATGTCAAACTTGCTTCTAAACAAAAAGAAAAGCTGTTAAAGGTTGTTAACAAATGGCCAATAGCCTTTTCTTGGTTGTATCCTAAGTTGACTAGAATTAATCCAAGGATATACTAGCATTTCATCTACACTGACCTAGCCATGAAGCTAAGAAGGTAGCCACAAAGACGGCTAAATCCCAAGTTGAAGTAGATCATCAAGGAGGAAATAGAACAACTTCTTAAGGTGGGGTTCATCTATCCATTGCGGATAGTAAGTGGATTAGCTCACTCGTAATTGTTCCAAAGAAAGGTGGTAGGTGGTAGGTTTGCATCAATTTTAGGTTGTTGAACATGGCAACATTTAAAGATCATTTTCCATTGTCATTTGTGAACCAAGTGTTGGACAGTATATCAAAGCATTACTATTATAGCTTCTTGGATGGTTATAATGGCTATAACCAAATCCAAATTGCACTAGAAGATTAGGCCAATACTACATTCACAAGTCCTTGGGGGACTTTTACATATTATAATATGCCATTTGGTCTATGCAATGCCCGTCCAACATTTCAACACCTAGTCCTTAGTATTTTTCAATAGCAAATTAGTAGCAAGGTAGAAGTATTCATGGATGATTTTTCTACCTATGGGGCTACATTTGAGTAAGATTTGGACTGCCTTGAGTAAGTAATAAAGAGATGTGTTGAAAAAAATCTTAGGCTTAATTGACAAAAGAACCATTTAATGATCCATGAAGGCATAGTATTGGAGCATAGAATTACTCAAGCAAGGATTGAAGTAGACCTAGGAAAAATAAGGCTCATTTAAGGAATTACACATAAAAGGACCTAATGTTCCTAATGTAGATCAACTATGAATTCTCCAGGATGCTCACAAAGGACCTTGTAGAGGCCACTATGTAGGGAGGTGCAAAACCATAAAAATCCTGATGGAAAGATAATATTCACCCACAATATTTAGGAATGTTCACTAGTTTGTTTGATCTTATGAATGTTGTCAAAGAGATGGTGGGATGACCAAACAAATGGAGGGTTCTTAATAGTGGATTCAACCAGAGGAGCCCTTTGACATATGGGGCGTATACTTCATGGGTTCCATCACACCCATGTCCAATGTAAAGGCATATATTATCATAGCAGTCAACTACTACACCAAATGAGTAGAAGCAACAACCATCACCAATTGTACATCATCCATTGCTACTTGATTTATATAAAAAAATGTTATAAATAGGTTTGGGATACCATGTGCACTAATTTCTAATAATGGAACTCACATCATAGATGCCACTTTTAGAAGGTTAATGCAATGCTTAGGGGATGAACATAAATTAACAACACCTTATCACCCCCAAGCCAATGGTCAAGTAGAGGTAACCAATAGGGAGATTACAAAGATCTTAACAAGGACCATAAGAAAATATAGGAGTGATTAGAGCATAAAATTCAATGATGCCCTATGGGTCTACTATTTAACATGGAAACTTCCTATTGACGACTCTCCCTACAAGTTAGTGTATAGAAAAATTTCAATGCTCCCAATCCAACCTGAGCTCCATACACTCTCAATAGCCTATGAACTAGATCTTGACCTAAATCTAGCACAAAAAGAAAGATTGATCAACCTCAATATGCTACATGAGAACTAGTTAGTGGCCTTATCTTTGAATGAAGTGCACAAAGCATTCAAAAAGCAATGACATGACCTAAGAATATAAAAAGTAAAATTCCAACCTGGAGATAAGGTTCTCTAGTGGAACCCAACACATGTACCACAAAAACCAAAGTTTTAAACATTGTAGGAGGGGCCTTACATAATTACTAAAACCTTTCCTTTTTGGATCATGAGCATCTACAAACTTGATGGCCCAAATAAAAGGCAGTTGATCAACATCCAACAAATAAAGCATTTTCATGAGCCCAAGCAATACAGTACAATAAATACCTCTAAGGATGAACAACCACATTCAATTTTTTGAATCACCTCCTTCCAAATCAGTCATGGGGGAGATGGACATCCATGCTAATCATCCATATGGCTTATTTTTTCTATTTTTTGCCTTTATACTTGTTTTTTAACAACTTTTTAATTTTAAATATTTTTTCTATTTTACACCATCTTTGTTTTACACCATCGTTAGTACATTTAAATATTTCTTGAATATTTTACAATTTCTTATATATTTTACTTTGTTTAAGTGTGATTTTCAAATTTTTGCTAATAAACATGCTTTGTGCGAGTAGGACACAGTGGTCCTGTGGTTGCTACTAATGGTGGTTTGTGCTTTCTGTTTGGTTTGCTAATGTCTAGTTCTCATTTTTAAATTTTTGTAATGATGACTTAGGCATGGTTTATTTTTCATGGAACAAGCAATGAGTCCGCGACATCCACCCATTTACAAACTCTATGGCTTTCCTTATTTTGGAAGTTTGAGGTCCCTTTCATTAAATAAACTTTTAATCAATTGGTAACCTTGGTAGTTTCTATAATTGGAAAGGATTCAAAGATTTGTACAAGGTGTGACTTTAAGGGGTCTCAATACTCTTTGTACTTTTCTACTTGGATGCTTGAGTGTTTTCATCAACTTCTTACTATTCCATGTTCCAATAATAGGAAGTTCAATAAGGTCTTTGCATGGTGTGGTTTCCATACAAAAAAGAAAAACAAACAAAAAAATAAAATGAATAAAAGAATAAAAAAATAGGATGGAAATTCAAATCACATCCCTTAGATGAATAAATAGGCTATAAGCACTAGTTATGGGACTAGAAAGACATGTTACCCATGCTTGAACATCCCCTATAACTAAGGCCCTATCTCACTTCCTACTTCTCTCTTCTTCTCTTTATGAAATGGTGGTTGTTTTATAGGAACACTCTTGTATCTTGAGGGACTGGACCAGTCTTAGAGTGGTGATGTGAGGTCACTGAAAGAGGTTGGTTTTGGTCTAGAATAAGGATGGATCTTCTTAGGTCATTTTAAAAATAAACTCCACAAGGGACCTCTTATGACTTTCATTTGGAATTCTATTCCACCTTTGATATCATCCATCTATTCTGATCATAATTCATCTTGCTACTAGTGTCCATGTTCTTGATTCCATGTCTTGGCCTAACATGTTTAAATACTTAGGTAGAATCTTTTGAGTTCTATTCCTTAACTTCCATTGACCATTAATCACCTATGGGGCTCATGGATGCCTTAGGTTGAGGTTATGTAAGGGCAAACAAGGCATGTGCCTACTATGGAAAGGATCCATTTGCATTTCTTTTGGTCAGTTTCATTATGCACCTTATCCTTAGGCATTATTTCATAAATCCATCTTCTCCATAGTCCAACCATAGCCAAAGTGTAACTATCTAATGAAAGGAGGTATTCAAAAATTTAAATTTACACATTATATCTACTAATCCATGAATGTGTTGTAGCCACAAATTGCATCAAAAGGGAAGAATACACAGGAAGAGTGATCATCTCAACCATGGGAGAAATAGCCCAGAATGGGAAGAGGTCAAGAATAGCCCTAAGAAGAATGTGGAATCTATTAGATAGATTTTAGAACCAACAAAAAAAACAATAGAACTCTCCCATTGGGATGATGTGCCAACACAACCTGAAAATCTTGAGTTGACCTTAACAAAGGCTTACCTAAATCAAATTAAATTAAGGGAGGTAAAAAAGTTGATGCTCCAGGAGTTAAATTTTGGTCCTTTCCAAGAGCATGAACCAAGAGAAGTACAAGACTAGCTAAAGACTTCTCCCATGTGGCCAATCATCACTTTCATCGGTGAGTGGCACATGGGAGAAACATTCCTTTTCTGGAACAATAGGTGACCTAGATTAATAGTGAAAATCAAGGACATCTTAGTGTCATATTGCTACAAGCTATTGCTTTAATGCTTTGGTTTCTTGAAATAGGAGAAAATTTAACTAAAATTCCAATGTAGGTAGATCCAAGGATAAAGAAAGAATGGGTGCAATGGTGTCAACCGTAAGGAGTTTGGTGTGCTCACACTAGTAGAGAGAATCCATTATAAGATTACAACCTTTCTCTACTTGTAAATGCATTTCTCTAAGTGGGAGATTTCTGGTCAACCTTTTGCAACTTATCTATCTAGAGATGAAGAAGTGTTTTAAAGAAAATGAATCTAGAAGGAAGGCACTCCCCTTCCCATGCCTCATCAAGAAACTTTGTCAAATAGGAGGAATAGCCTATTATACCAATGACACTATCAAGAATATTTTGGCCACCAATCGGACATAAATGATGAAGGATAATATGCCTACCAAAACTATTCAATAGGAGGAGTAGTGATCACCACCACCACCTTCCACTTAGACATAGTGTTAAACATTACTGCAACCACCCAATGGTTGTGAGAGAATAGAGAATGGCTCTTGAGTGAACAAGAGCAACAAGAAAGCATGAGTGGCAAGGACCCATCCATATACAAATCAACCATGAGCCACCTTAATAAGATGTCCCAAATAATTATTTTGATAGGTGAGGGTGGATCCATTTTCTTAAACCAAAGAATGCAGCTACTTGCAAGGTTAAATTCGAGCACCAAAAGGGTCACAACATCTCTCACACAACAACAAGTATTTCTAGAAACCTCTAGAACACTGTGACCTTCTTGGTGCACTTGGAGGAGACTGAAGAAGAAATTGTTTTTGTGATGTAGCACCAAGGGTAGGAAACAACAACAGAAGTGGTCGTTGAAAAGATTGCCAAAATGGTCAATTCACGTGCACCATCTACACTAAATGTCACTACACTTAAATATGTGTTAACATTTTTAGGAATTACAAGTAGTAGAATAAGTGTAGCATAGCATGAGGAATTGCTGAACCAATTGGTGGAAACTAGGAAACTACTTCTAGATGTATTTGACCTTCTAAACAACATCACTACAACCCAATCAGAGCTGTTGAAGGAAAGGGGAAAAAACATCACATTGGAGGGGTAACTTGAAATAGCCAAAGAGTGAAATGAATGCTTGTCTATGAATATTTCTGAATTACAAGCCTAGATTGCTAATCCTACATTTTTCAACCCAACACTAACAAGAGATGAAGCTATGCAACAAATTCACACCAAGCTCAAAGGGGCTAAGGGTGCAATGGAGATGGTGGTTTTCTATAGATCCTTAGTAGAGTCCACACAACACAAGGTTCAAAAGTCTAGGTTAGACCTACCAAGAGAATGTCTAGTTGACCACAGAAAATCATCACCTATGGAATGTTTATGTGCACAAGCAATATTTTAGAGATTTCATCCATCAACAACAAGAGCAATTGGATAGAGTAAACACTGAATTAAGGAGATTGGTAGCAAAAAATAGAAATCTCTTCATGGAGAAGATGTGTGCCCTTCACTAGAAAACTACAATTGAAGTAGCTACCTAGAAATTAGAGGCTCTCAAATTTGAGAGAGTCAAGAACCACTACAAAGAGTAGGTTGGTCTCAAAAAAGAAGTAAACAAAAAACATATCCAATTGATGAAGGAAAAGGAAAAGGAAGCCCTTCAACAACTCCAGTAAGGTAGAGAAATTTGGAAACCCATCATTGATGGAATAGATGCCTACATCAAAGTGGAAATCTACAAAAATGAGTTGCAAATCAAGGAGATGATGAAGTACATCGAGCTTGCTTATATCTATTATGCAAATCTATCCATGTTGACTACTAAATGGCTATAGTCTAAATTAGAAAAGTGGGTGGCTAGATCATACTTGTTGTATGAGGTTGAGTTCAAGCACCACAAGGACACTAAGGAAAAGCTTATGGTGGCTAATCTTGAAGTCAAAGTCCTAAGGGCATGATTCACATATCAAAAATAAACTACTGAGAACCTAGGTAGGAGAATGACTAACTACCAAGAGCTACATAATGCAATTAGGGCATTTGACATCGAACATGAAAAATTCACTACCTAGTTTATCAATTTAAAGGAGATATTCCTATTCATGCCATGTCCATGGGATGTCCCCATTCTAGCCCACATTGGTTATGCCATGTGGACTTTGAATGATCCCTAAAGTAATGAGGAGAAGATGAAGGAATTACTAGATGCCTTTCACCTTCCATTGGAGGTTGCAGCTGTAGTAGGATAGTCATAACTATCTCAGCCATTGCATGTACTTGAATCTAGCAAAGGTCCTTCAAAGCCTCAAGAGCCACCACCACCTAGGACTATCTGATCTTCACCACAGTCTTCATGCCATCAAAGGATGTGTTGTCCAAAATTTTTGTAGTCATGTCATGGTGTTCAATTTTGTGTCATGAACACCACAAATTTTGTAATTTTTTAATTCATGTACTCAAGCACTTAGTATTGTCAAGTTAGTTTGTTTTGTTTTGTAAGAGTCACTCAATAATCCATATCTTCCCAATTTTGTAAAAGAAATGGAGGACAAGTTTTCATTTAGTCATGAGGGTATGATGAGCATCAAAGTGTCACATCAATGGACCCCTATTGATATGGCCTTGTCGATGGGCCTCATTTACGTGGTGTTGCTCCCATCAACAAGGACACATTAACATAACATTTGCTACATTGACAGGGCTCCATCGATGTAACCCTAAAGATACAACTATAAATATGAGATTTGTAGCCATGTTTATGCATTAGAATTCATAATAGTAGCAAATCTCTTACATTTTTTACATTTGAAAGTTAGAATATTTTTCTGAGTGTCCACAGTAGGAGTCATTAAGTATACAGATCTTTATTTGAGCATTGTTGTACGTGAGCACGATAGTGTATATAGTAATAAAGAAAAGCTTCTTGATAAACTTTGTAGCATTCTAGATAGTTTAGATTTTTATTCATGCATTTAATTCTTTTAGTTGCTTATTTAATGTTTTACAATAATTAAGTAATTAATCGATATAAGCTAGATAGATTAAATACATAAGTACTATCACTTCAAGCATAACACGTATTTTCTTGGTAATCCCAGAAGTGTTATTGCTTGATGCACCTAGTAGCATAGCACTTGGTAACCTAGTAGTGAATACATGGGTTTAGGATGTGTATAGAAAGTGGAACTAGATGCTTGTGTTAGGACTATTTAGACATCAATTAGTTAGTTAAATCAAATTAGTTATTAAGTCACTCTATCTCTCTAATTAAGCACCAAAGAACATAAAACATAAAATGATAAAAATCATATACCTCGATTACACTTAACCATACCATGTGTATCAAAAGTGTAATTGGGAAGACAATGAATGACCTTTGGGAAAGATTCACTTCCTAAAAGAATAATGCATTGGAAATTAGAAAGTCCATGGAATTCAACTAGATCATGCGTGAATGCTTTATGATTCATATGGTTAAGTGTAGGGGTACCTTCAACTACTCATCACTTACTAAGTGTAACATCAATTCAGCTACTTTGTTTAAATCCTAAGTTTTTTCTCATCTCATTTTGTCTTAGTTACTTATGTAATAGTTTACAAAGTACTATTCTTGGCATTTAATTTTGCAATTTTCTAATTGCTCTTATAGCTTAAATTTCTTGCACTTTGAGACCACTATTGCTTAGCCATGTAAGAGCTAGTATTTTTCTCTTGAAAAGCATCTTGAGAAATTTAATAGTAATGTATTTATGAAATTGCATATTCAAGTCTAAAGGATCTAGAAAATATTTGATATTTTGAGCTGACTTAAAATAACTTTCATTTTAAAGTTTTTCCTCATGTTCAATCTTGAAATTGTTATAACCTTTTTGATAGCTCTATTTTATGCAATTCTTAACATCTCTTAACTAGCTGCATAACAACTTGTATTTTCCTTTTACAAAGCTTTTTGGGAAATTTAATAGGAGTTTCTTTTATGAAATTTCTTATTGAGCTTGAAAGGTTTGGATAATTTCTAACACATTGGGTTGAATTGGAACAACATTATTTTGAAGTGTTTCCTCATGTTCATTTTATCTCGCTTAAATGTTTGAGATTCCACAAAAATATGCCTTTTCTTTTCTTTTCATTCTAAAAAATTGAATCTTACTAAATTTCTATTTTTCTTGTGGACTTTTGTCTCTAGAAAAATGTAGGAGTAAATTTCTATAGAATTATGCTTAAGCATTTTGGTGAAATTCTTGTTTCAAGCAATGTACCATTGAAACTATATAGAATAAGTGATTTAACAAAATAGAAGCCTGTAATGACTCATAGTATTTAACAAAGTTATCTATATTTATGTTATAATAGCTAGTTACTATTTAATATACAAACCCAACCATTTTAACAATCATAACAAAAAATACACATTCATGCTTAGTTTGCTCCATTACCATTGAGTTTATTTAGAGGTATCTAGGCCTTGGTGTTTCTAGAGACTAGTAAACACCTAAACTTAGGTTTGAAAAAATTTCTTCATTTCCTATGATCCCGGTCACAAGACTGAAGGAAACATTGGTGGTTCCAAATGGTCGTCAATAGTTCTTTTTGCACTAGAAGGAGGGTAAGAACATTAGCTATTATTTTGAGTTAATGACTGAATAAATTGATAACTCTAAATATTTTGAAAGTCTTAAAAATTTCTCTAATTATAAGACCAATTATTCATTAAAGGATAAACAAGAAAAATTTTTTGAGTTTGGGATAAGTAGTGGAGTAAAAACTAGAAGGACAAGAAGTTCACCTCTTCTATTTGGTTTATTAGTCTTTAGGGAAAAGCCAAAGAAATATAAGAGTTCAGCCACTAAAAAGAATCCTAATGGGATGATGAATCTACAACTAGTGCATCCTTAGCAAGGAGTTACACCTTTAAGGTTCCAAAATTACAATGATACTCCTAAGGTAGCTTGCAAATATTTGCTTGAGCCTTTGATTCCTAGAAAAGCTTACTTGGCTGAAGTATACCTTCACTTGTTTCAGTTAGCCTTAGCTCATGAAAATATTTAATACTAAGAGCAAGCTTATAGGTTGTTTATACCAAATTTGAAGGATATAGCTCAAATTTGATATTCAAACTTGCTAAGAAATAGTATTACAAGTTGGGATGATATGAAAAGCCTTGTATTGGATTAGTTTGACAATCAATTAGATAAACAACTATAATATAAGTAGTACAAGCTAAGCAATGAGTTGAAGAGTCAATTAGGGATTTCAACATTAAATTTCAACAAATTTGTGGGCTCTTTCAAAGATAGTATAGACCATTAGATTAAATGCTTAGAGACACTTATCTTAAGGTTGTGAATCCTAATATTTCAATCTAGTTAAGGGGAACTCAAAACTTTCTAACATTGAATGATTACTTTGGTGAAGCTATATAGTTAGAAAAATAACTAAACCTAAATAATGAAGCTCAAAAAGAAGAAGAGATAATTATGATCCTTGTGAAAATTTTTCCCAACTTAAAGCACTACCAAAGCCTTCTCATATTAAAATAGATCAAGAGTTAGAAAGTAGAGAATATGAAAAAGAAAAAATGAATGAAAGACTTATCGAACAAAGTAGTGAAACTAGAAAAAGTTTTGGTAAAAGTTAAAATAAAGAACAAAAAGAAAAACAAAAAACAAGAACATCAAGACATTAAGTTAGTAGATGATGAGGATGAGAGTGATGTTACTATGTCCACCTTCGTCCATATTGAATTTGATAATGAGCTATCTAGTATTCACTACATAAGCAAATCTTCTAAGAATGAATCTAGTGATACCTCTTTTCAGTCAAGTTTTAAAGAGGATATATCGTTAGATAAAGAGTGTAATAACAATGAAGAAAATAGCTATAATATGTGATCAAAAGAAAAATTAACCACTTCCAAGCCTCAAAATATTATTTCTAACCCATCTACTATGAGGAATATTTTTTAACCAAGTGGAAGAGGAAAAATAAAAATAAACAAGATCGAATAGAGAAAAGTACTCAAAATTAGACTTTTAATAAATGGGTGAAGAAATCATGCTTTTAAGGAGATGAAAAATATAATCTAATTGAGGATCTTAAGCATATCAAGGCTAACATCAATATATATCAACTATTATAGATAGAAGATTAGCAAAAGAAAGCTTTAAATCTTATTAAAGCAAAAAAGGAAAATTGGAGAGTCAAAGTTAAGTTATGTGTCTAACATTGATAAGACAAAAAAAATAGCTATAATTGTACTCTTGATAAAGGAGCTCCTTCATTTCTTTTAACAATAAAGTTAAAAGATAAATGTTTGCATAATTGTTTGGTTGATTCTAGAACTAAATCTACTATTATGTCATTATCTATATGTAAAAAAATTAGTTTAACTCAGGAATAATTCAATAAAAAGATTATTCAAGTGAACAAAAATAGAGTGAATATTATGGGTCAACTACCTAATGTTTTGTTAGAAATTCCTTCTAAATCTAGTATAAAAAGTAGAGTAACTATTCAAGTAGTAGATATCCCAAATTCATATAGCCTTTCGTTGAGTAGAAGTTGAAGTAAAAATTTGTCAAGATACTTATCAACAGATTATTCAAATATGTGGCTACGTTGGAAAGAAATACCAAATCAAATATACATATATAGTGAACCTTTAATGAATGAAAACATTGCTTCAAATGGAAAAAACAAAGTTTCTGGAACAAGAGCTTTTGAATCCAAAATTTTCACACTTAAGAAGTTTATAACTTGTAAAAAGAGAAATTTCAAGATAAGAGAAAGTGGAAGTTATACTTTGATGGTTCTTGTAACTCCAAAGGTGTAGGAGCTAGAGTAGTTTTAGTAAAAGATGATTTCCCAAAAATTTTAAAGGTATTTCATCTATCTTTCCATTGCATTAACAACAAGACTAAGTATGAAGCTTTGAGTATTGGAATTAAAACAACACTAGAAAGAGGAATCAAGGTGATCATGGTAAAAGAAGATTCAAGATTTGTTTGTGAACAAATTAAAGGTAGTTGTATCATAAAAACCTCATTCTTGCTATCTTATAAACAACTTGTTTGTAAAATGTTAAACCAGTTTCATCATTATAAAATAGAACATATATGTAAGGAAGATAACCACTTAGTAGATGATTTAGCAATGGCAGCTTTAACATTAGATTTAAAAATGATAGAAAATTATGAAGTGGTAGAAATTAAGAATGAACATCAACCCTCGATATTAGATAACATAAAACATTTATAGGTATTTGAAGATGATGATCAATTACTTAGGTTTCTCAAGAATAGGTAGGAATTCAAAAATAAAATCATACCCAAAACAATGTTAAGGTTAAAGCCAAATTTCATTCTGAAAAAAGTAATTGATTATGAACAAGAGTTTAGCAAAATGTTTCTTATAGGAAAAGAAATACAAAATCTAGATGATTGAGCTTATGAAATAGTAAAACTTGAATTTACTAAGACACCAAAGATTCTAAACATTACAACGGGAAAGAATTTAGTTTTCAAGAAAAATTTATTATTGTTGTTGAAAAATAATTTACAAAATTTTTCTTGGTATTATGATGGCCTTAAGGTCTTTAGACTAGATGTGATGACACATAAAATTCCTTTGGTAGATGGTTCTAAGATAGTTAAATAAAAGAAAAGAAAATTCAATCCATCATTTAAACTAACTATGGAAGCCAAGTTTAGGAAGTTATTACAAAATCAAATCATATATTCAATCAAATATTCAAAATGACTTCTTAATCTTGTCCTAGTAAGGAAGAAGAACAATGATATCAGGGTTTTTTATGAATTTTAGAAATTTGAATGAAGCCTCTAAAAAAGACACATATTCACTTTTTAGAATTGATGAGATGTTGATCAAAGTATTGGGATGTCAAGTATACTCTTTCCTAGATGGTTTTTTATGCTATAATTAGATTTTGATAAATAAGGGTGATAGGTATAAAACAACAGTCATTACCAAGTGGGGAAATTTTTCTTACAAAAGAATGCCATTTGGATTATCAAATGCTAGAGCTCCTTTCCAAAGAGCTATGGATTTGGATTTTAAGGATTTAATAGGAAAAATTATCATGATTTATTTAGATGATATTACTATCTATTCAAAGAGGAAGAAAAATCATATTGGCCAACTCCACCAAATTTTTGATAGATGTTGTGAATATAGTATTTCATTAAATCCTAAGAAATGTATCTTTGGGGTTAAGTTTGGAAGCTTGTTAGGTCATGTAATTTGTCAAAAATGAATTACTATGGATGATTCCTGAATTTAAGTAGTACAGAAGATTAAGCATTCAACAAATAAAAGTCTCTTAGATCTTTCTTTGGAAAGATAAATTTTGTTAAGAAACTTATCCTAGGATTAACTGAAATTACTAAAACTTTGATGCATATGCTCAATAAAGATGTATCAGTAAAGAAAACACCAAAATCAAAGAAAGCCTTAGTAGAAATTAAAAGGACTATTCAAGAAGCTCCATACTTGGTAAAGCTAAAATTAAAGGAAGATTTCTAGTTATATGTTTCTACCTCAAATGATTAAATTACTATTGTTTTAACTCAAAGAGACAAAGGTCAAGATGAAGCAATTGGATTTTTGGATATCATCTTAAGGTTTTGAGCTAAATTATTTTGATTTAGAGAAACAAGAATTCCAAATTTTAAAATCACTTTTATTGTTGGTTTGTATAATGTTAATACAACCTATAGTTAAGAAATTTTTGGCTTAAAATGAAATTGGATTAAAATGAGAGAATTGGCTTATAAAACTCCAAGGTTTCAAATTTTCTTTGGAAGTATGTAGAACTATTAAAGCAATGGGATTAGAAAAGTTAATGAATAAAAAATATGAAACATGTATGTTAAGGATTCACAAAGGAAGTTGGTATGAGGAAATTCTAGAATTTCTTACTACAAGAAAAGTTCCAAATGAATTTACTGCAAGTTAGAAAAGAGATTTCTTCAAAAAGGTAAATAAATTTGTGGTTAAAGATGGAATTTTATATATAAAGGACTTCAAAGAAGTTTTTTTGGAATGCATTCATAATAATCAAATTGATCCTATTATAGAACAATTTCATGATCATGCTAATCTGTTTTATGAATCTCCTAAGTTCACAATGTAACATATACTTTGCTATGATTTTTATTGGCCTAACATGTACCAAGATAATAGTGCAAAGATTCAAAGATGTTATAAATGTTAGATTCATGGATCAAAAATCAAAAAGGCTAGAGCTCCCTTAACACTAATAATTATCAATAGGCCATTTCAACAGTGTAGTTTAGATTTCATTGGCACAATTACTCCTTCAAAGGCCAAACATAAATTTATTCTTGTAGCCACTAACTATTTTTCTAAATGATCTAGAGAAAGAGCTTTTAGGAAAAATTCAACATTAGATGTAATTAAGTTTTTAAAAGATCAGATTCTAAATTTCTTTGGTATGCCTAAATTTTTGGTTTTTGATAACAGACTTGCTTTTCAATTCAAAGAGTTTTTAAAATGGGCATAAGAGAAATCCATTTTTTTATTTTATTATTCTAATTATTTTCATTAGGGGAATGGGTTAGTTGAATCTACAAATAAAAAGTTTATTTCCTATATCAAAAGATCAATGGATGGGAATTTGAAAAATTGAATCAATTACTTGTAATCTACATTTGGAACTGATTGTAACATATTTAAAAAGGCTATTGGAACATTAACTTATAATTTGGTTTACAGTTTGCCTCCAAGAGTTACAAATAAAATAAAATTATATGGTTGACTTTAGATTTTGTGCATTATGACCTTACTTATTAAAAGAGAAGTTGAAAAAGATAAGCTAAAGCTAATTTGTTAAAAAACACTTCTCAAATTAAGATATGGTTTGATAAAAAGACTATAAAATAAGCTTTTAGGATTGGTGATCTTGTTTTACTATAAAATATGAGATTTAAAAATAATTACAAGAAGTTTTTAGCCAAATGGAGGGGCCCATTCTAGATCAAGAAGCAAGTGTCAAGGGATACATACAAACTCTCCACATTAAATGGAATAAAATTAAAGCTTTCATTTAATGCCTTCTACATTAAGAATTACTTTGGGAAACCACCCACAATGTGATAAAGCTCAAAAATAGGCAAAGTTGTAAATATGTGCATAGCGGGAATTATTAAAAGAATAAATTAGCTAAAATAAAAGCTATTATTACATGTTGTGCAAAATAAATAAGTTATAGTGGAGGTCATATAAAGCATGTAAATTAGTTATAGAAGTAGCTGTAGGTTTTAAAAATTGAAATTATATAAGGGAGTTACAATTAGCTAGCATTGACAAAAAGGTTTAGCTTCAGTTTTCAACTACGTTAATAGAGAAATTCAATTCCATTTTTCAATTAAAGTGAGCTTAGCAAATGGCAGTTAAAAGGCCTTTTATTCCACAAATGATTGGCTACTATCCAAAACACATTTTAAGGGGTTTTTACAAGGCAAAAGCTCATGGGACTTACCATGATAGCCCTTTCCTACTTTAGCTTATAGCCAAATTTAGCTTCCTCACTAGTGATCACTCTATTCATTCCAATATTTGGAGCGAATTTTCCCGATATGTAGTAAATGCTAAGCTTCAAGAAGAGCTTGACTATGATGATTCCTAGGAAGAAGCTTTCATTTCCTAGGACACTGAGGAAACTAGCTATGAGGAGCATCACAAGTCAATAATGGAGAAACTAGTTGAAAAAGGGAAGGAGATAATTTTGGGTAATAATATTGTAAAGGATAATGTGAGGGTTGAAGAAGTGGGAGTACCAATAAAACAAGAGAAAGAAAAGAAAGCTTAGATTACAACAAGAATTAAGTATAATAGAATCCAAGATAAGAGAATTCCTAAGAGAGTTACTTTCACCTTTCTCTTTCCTTCTTCTGAGTAGCTTATGGTATGGCTTCACATGTACAATTTTCATTTCTATTTCTTAGGAATGGGGCTTTTATACCAACAAGCCTTAAGTTTGATGGAAATTTTCCTCTAAAAAGATTTACTATTTTTCACTATAAAAAGTCCAATAAAAAGCTTTAGATACAATTAAACTCATAGAGTATTTTTTTAGTTTAAATTGTGTCTTTGATAATTTCTTTAAGAATTTTAAGAAAGATAAGAAATGTTGGTACATTTCCAACCATTTTATGGAGTAGAATTTATAAGGTTGTAGCACTACAAGTAAATTATTACCAAAAATAATGAAGAGCTTAAGATTGAAAAGAGATTCCATGCTAAAAGAAGAGAGGATTCCTAAGCTAAAGAGCTATGGAGGTATTAAAATTTGAATGATGGTATATGTTCCTTGAAGTGTTTCTAGATGCCCATGCAATAAGCCAAAAAAGATCTTTAGAATAATAGCTTTTGTAGACTATATAATATAATTGAACAAGCAAGCTTACCTTATTACTTTAAAATAAAAGCTTCAATTCCAGTTCATTTTTACCTCTAACACACAAGCTATTGTTCAATTAAAGTCCTAAAATTGGAAAAAGAATGAGATGAGCCATGCTAAGACTAATAGAAGTAGAAACTATTTTAGCCATGGAAAACCTTGTGATAAAAAGCTTCATTGCATTGAATTTAAACATAATAATCCCATTATTTGCAGCTTATTTTGCTTTTGATCCTACCATTAGCTCCTTACAATAAGGATCCAGGATCATGAAGGCAAAGAAGGATTAGCAAAGATATTTAAGCTTCAAAAAAGAAAGGAAAGGAAGCTACATAAGCTATTATCAAAGTATCTAATTTATTAGAAGCATTATGATCATAATGGCTTAAAGAATAACTTAGCACAATACATTACCTCACAAGCTATTTCAATCAAGCCTTGGTATGGAGACTTTAGATATATGATGAAAAGTCTAAGCTACAATATTGCATGTAATAAGAAGAAAAAACATCTTGTAAGCTTTGTGGAATTGATCTAATGAAGATCTTTTGGACATTTAAGGATTCTCATCTATATGAGATTCATTGATGTAGTTGCTTCAAAGCTCTTCTTGATTTTTCGACACCACATCAACTTTGCTACATATCATCTTTTCACATCATCTTCTCTTCATATTAGCACATTTTAGTGCATAGAAAATTTGATCATTGGAAATCCAAAAATCCTAGGTTGCAGTAACCTACCCTTGAATCCCAAGGGTCTCCAAAAATAATATTCAAGGTGCTCTAGATGGTCTTATCAATCACCCAAGTGCTCTAAATGAAATGAAAATAAAAATAGAATGACATATTTAAAAGAAAATACATTATCACATAATTAAAATTGAAAATAAATCTACATGACAACGAACCTAAAAAATTTAATAAACCAAAGTGTAAAGTCCAAAAAGTACATATGGGCACTCAAAGGAAAAGAAGCTTGAATGAAGCTTGAATGACGCTTGAAGCCTGTTGGAGCTAGTAGATTGTGTTCTATAGTTGATCTCCATGGTTTAGGTACTTCCTGAAACACCATCAATTTTAGGGCTCCCATGATTCATCATAATCCCAAAATTTGGGTAAGGATCTCTACAAGCATAGTGTCACACTAAACTATGGGGCATAGCAACCCTATCAGTGCGGGGCATAGCAACCCTATCAGTGTAGTAGTTCCTGCACTATCCACTACGTTACACTATCTACTGCGTTACACTGTCCACTACATTATGCTATCTACTGTGTTATGCTATTCACTACGTTACGCCATCCACCATGATATGCTACCCATTGTGTTACATTGCCTATGTCCTATGTGGCAAAGAAGCCCTATCAACATAGCAAGTGTAACAATGAAGGAAACCAGTTTCCAATACTTCCAAGTGTACCAAGTTTTAGCCTACCTCTCTTATAGTTTGCAACTATTGCGTACACATATCTTTCTTGTTTCTATTTTTTTCATAACAAAAAAATGAATCCTATTATCACTGTATTTTCTACTTGAGTTTGTAGGTGCCTCACTTTGTTCCATCCATGATAGATTTCGAGTGACCACCCAACCCACCATAGGTACTGCGGTAGTCCCTTAGACTACGATAGCAATCCCCTAAATGTTTACTCCAAGATGAAGAGTGATATAATTTTCTGTGTGCAAATTAGACTGTCCGCACTTAGGAGTGATATAATTTTCTTGACAGTCTAATGGTAGATTCACTCTTCATCAAGTAAGTAGATCAAGAGAATGGGACACAACATCTCACTATGAGGAACTGTTTCAGAATGGGTTTGTGTATTTTCCATGTCCTTGAAGGGTAAAGCCTTGGACTGGTACCACGTGCTTCCCCGTGCCTCAATCTCAACATTGGAGGAACTGTTAAGCTAGTTTGTGACTTGCTTTAAGTACAAACTAAAGCTAGAAGTCACTTTGGATCAACTTATGAGCATTAAATAAGAGCCACTAGAATTTGTGCAAAAGTTCATACAACGATGGAGTGCTACCCTAAATGAAATTTGTTAACTAATTGGTAAATGATTTCAAATGTGCAATAAATGATTTCATTAAATCCAAATTATAATATTTGGCTCCACATCCACATTCCCTTAGTTCGGCCTTCGCTCAAACCAAGAGTATCCAAGATGTAGCGAGGGCTAGTAGGGATCCAGCCTATGTAGTATATAAAAATGCACACACAAAGAAGGACAAGGAGAGAGGAAAAACCACAACAACCACAATGGTTATTGTAGCCCATGAAACCATCAAGGGTAAATAGAAGGATAAAGCATCTAAAAATCATTCCACAACCAACATAGCACTAGACCCTAGCAGCACTAGGCAACCTTCAACCTTAGCAATTACTACCCAAACTTTGGTAAGGCCAAACTTTGAGCACAAGGATCGTTCAAAGTATACTCCCTTACCAATCAAGCCATTTGAGCTTCTAAAATAATTTCTTGGAGCTTGGCACATTCAACAAAGATTGATGTTAGATGAGGCTCTTAAATTTCATTATAGGTACTATGAAATCCTCTATGACCCCTCCATGGTTGCGCCTAATGGCCCACCAGTACCTAAGAATCTTAGACTTGAACGCTTCTGTGATTATCATCAAGTGTGTGGGCATGAAACAGACTATTTCTTGGGAGTAAAATATGATATCCAATGAATGATCAATTAGGGTAAGCTTGTGTTATATGAGAGTAATCCTTTCCAAACTAAAAACAAATCGATGCATGTTTACAAAGACCCTCTAAATGCTAAGAACACAGGTTACAATATCAATGTCATTGGCATTAACTACAAAGTAGACTTGCAACATGAGCCATTTGTGGTTCGTGTACATTCCCTCAATCCTCAAGAATTAACAACAATCACTTTGCAAATCTTGTTTTTCATTAAAGTCCCTCCTTAGACATCGGTCCCACCTTTTTTGCTTAACACTACATCACCTACTACCACAACAACTAAAGCACCTTTTGTTATCAAGGTGCTCAAGGATATGGCTTCCTCTGCAACCCAAGGTCCAATGATAAGAACTACATCACAATGTTCCCATCCAAGGAAACGTGAAAATCACTTAGTAGACAAGTTGGCTAGAGAGTGCACTACGTTGGGCCCCCCTAAGCCCACCCCTCTATCAGCCGTTCCCATGACTTCATCATCGAAGGCTATAGGTAACATGCGACAAGCGCCCTATGAGCCAATGAAACTTATCATTCAATCTAAACCCACTCCTCCATAGGAAATTCACCTTTTAGGACATAGAAGAAGCAAAGATAAACAAATAACTAGATAATGAACAAGATTTCTTAGATGCGCTTTCACAAGTAAAATAGGATTCAAAGAAAAAGAATACAATGTTAAGATTATATGACCTAGTAATGACTTCTATGGTGCATCATGAGGCCTTGGTTCACATGTTAGCATCCATTCCTATTAACAAAAACATGCCAGCTAAGAAGAAAGCTATCCATGCAGTTATGCTTCCCCCTATGGTTGAAGAACCATGGCCAACCCAATTTACATTTCAAGACAAGGCCATCAAAGATGACCTTGAAAGGGTCAAGTAACCACAACCCCCATGTTTATCATGATTTGGGTGGGTCAATACAAATTTTGCAGAGTACATGTTGATGACGGGACTGCTACTAACGTGATCCTGTTTCCCATTGTTGACAAGTTGGTACTGGTAGATTAAATCAAGCTTACAATAACTTCCTATCTAAAATAATTTAATGAAGCATGTGTCATACTCAAAGGCATTATTAACACCAAATTTGTGGTGAGGGACTAGTTTCCCACCAACGTAGAATTCATTGTGGTGGAGGAGATGCCTAGGTTCAACTTCATCTTGGGGAGATCATGGTTAGCCCAATTAAGAGTAGTCTCCTCATCCTTACACCAAGAAATCCACCTACCCTACATAGATAGAGAAGTGATGATATTTGGTGATGAAATAGTCCCCCAAGCTATAAATAATATAGACATAGAACAAGGGTTAGAGATAGAAATCTCTGAAAACCCATCACCCATCTACAATGAAGCCCCATGTTCAACAGATGAGCTGCCCAAAGCTGCAAACTTAGACCAGGAAACCACTTGGGCTAAGTTGCCTTTCCAAATAGCAAATGACAACATAGAGGAATATCATCACAAAGCTTCTCATCCATACACTCTACCTAGTGCACAATGGGTTAGGAAACAATTGTGTAACTAAAGACTATCTCTAATTCAATTCCATGAATGCTTGGACTTAATACTCCTGTTCTTTTTGATTTCACATTATGTTCACTATTTGCATTATGTCCATTATTTGTATTAATTATCTTAGGATGGCCTGGAATGGCCTTAAACTATCGCCATGGCCTACTAAGGCCTAAAACTGGCAACCGACCCTTGGAAGTTACATTGCGATGGCCCAAAATGTCCTTAAACTAGAACAAGGGACCCATAAGGATTTCAAGCACATTAATAAAATACTAACCAAAACAAAATGAAATAATTGTTTCACTTTTTACTCTTCATTAAATTTGAAGTCCATACAATAAGGGTTACAAAAAATAAAATATAGAAACAAAATTAACATCTTTGTCCACCACGCTACAAGCCTTCACCAACATCTTCATATCTTGTTCCACTAGGTCCTGCACCTCCATTTGGATCCTACATAAAGAAAAAATAAAATAATGAATCGAATTACAATAAGGCTCTCATGAAATAGACTTTGATACAATAAAGAATGGCTAACCTGAGACAAGACCAAGTCCATCTTGTAGGGTATCTTGTCCATGCTAGCTGTTAGACATTGTAGAATCTCCTCCTTGATTAGGTTGGCCCAATCTTCCTCCCCCAGGTGAACGCTTACCACAACTTTCCCCTTCTCCACAACCATCCATCTGGGTGGCCCCAAAGAAATAGTGGTAGTAGTGGTCTCCCTAGAAGGTAAGGTCATTTCTCTTTTGGAAGACTCACTAACCACTACATGTTGCGTAAATTTTTCATAGGCCTTAGCAACACCAATCACATCAAGAAATAACTTATGGGTATGCAACTCAACAGAAGCATCTCAATATTTCCAACAGTAGGCAGCATGTTCCATTTGGTACATGTGCTTATGCTTCTTTTATGCTTGACCCCATTCATACACTTTGGTGCTATAGTCCTTCTAGTCTTGGTTTTTCTAGGCCAATAGGTTCATCTACAAGTGTTGCTCAATAATCTCACAAGTGGCCTCGTTCTTACCCTGTACGGCTGACCAGTATCTTGCATAATCAATTATAGCCATATAGCAGTTGCCATTGGAGGCATCATGAGCCATCAAAAATTCATTTTGTGACCGTAGATCCTCCAACTCAACTACTTGGCTAGCTTTCTCCTTTTCCAACTTTTGAACCCACTTCCAGAGATCCTTATTGACGTGTCTACACTCCCACAATGATCATGTTGAATAGAGCGCACATTTGCTTATTTCCTCATATACATCACGAGGCTCCTTGGTCACCTCTAGTGGGAGTTTAGGCACAATGTCAACCTCAACCACCTGTCTGGGGTTCCACTTAAGACAAGAATATGTCAATCACACATGAGAAAGCATTAGTCATTGGATGATGGAAAAAATGCAATAACTTAGAGAGCCCAACATTGTAAGTTGAACACACCTATTTCAAGGTTAATCTACTTTAGGGAATCAATCATTTCATCAACCACCACCTCCATAAAGGTAAATTTGTTTGGGGTCTCAGTCCATGGTTGGAGGTGGATTGAAGAAGAAGAATCAGGGGCATTAATAGTAGTGTCCTCTGCACAAAAAAGCATGTTAGCTTAGCAAAGAAGAGAAAAAAACTGAAAAATAACTTAAATGATAGTAAAAAGCTCCTACCCAGCAAACCCTTAGGGGTGAGAGTAGGGGGATCATCCATTGGCACACTGTCAAGCAAATGGTCAAACTCACTGGCATCAAAATGTAGCCCTCCCCCCTCTAGCTAACTCAATAATGTAGTGGCATGTTCAACCATCATATGCCTCTCAGGTACTAGGGCACACTCTGTGAAAGGATCATTGGTAGTAGGGGTCTCTTCCTCTATGGCATGGGCCTCCTCCTCTACAGCCGAGGCCTCTTCTTCTTCTACAGCAGGGGCCCCTACATTAGGGGCCAAAACTTCTTGTTCTTCTTCTATTAAACATGTCTAAAGTAAGAAAGCTAGTGTAACAAAAAATAGGAGGGATAACTAATGAGATAATTAAACATACTTACCAACTGTGGGCTGCACTTTACAGAACTTGATCTGTAACTTTCTACCTCTTTCTTCACTAGTGCATGGAGCCTCTTCCATGGGATGAGACTTCTTACACTACAACCTTGATTTCACTACTTCAGCAATGAGATGTGCCCCCCTTAGAACATTATCTATGTTAGCGGGAGGCACCTCTCCAACATTGTCTAGTGTACAAAAGGGACATACCACCTGATCCTTCATCGTTATTGAAAGAGACCCCCCAATAGCATCTAGGGGGTCTTGGGATCAAGTGGTGCAAAATACTTGGTAGATCCATGGTTTGGATATCTAGGTGTGATCCTGCTGCACCCAGATGTCATTCTCTTGGACCACCAATAATTTTTCAAACCATTTTAGATAGGCTATGAAGAAGGTGAAGTGTACATTGAAACATGCATCAAGCTTCTCATGAAGCTTAACCATTTCAGCCCGCAAGCCTTTGGAAAGGTACTTGGCCTAATTATAGAAAGTCTCTTCTTCCATAACATTCATCAACATCCAAGCCTACTCTACTTTAAGATTTTTCCATTGGAAGAGTAGCTTGGGGAAGGCACAAGCCCAAAAGATAGGGTAAATCTTTTGGGCTACCCCAAGCCTAACCTTATGCATATAAATCCCCTTTTGGTCCTTGCTCGTTGCTAGCCATTCTTCTATGTCCCCTTGAAGGTTTACATCCTTGCTAGTCTTATCCCATATAGGTAGACCATTAGAGGGAATATCGAAGAGATCAGCAAAAAGGTTGTTAGTAATTTCAAACACCACTTGCACATTGTGAACCCATGTGTAGAAGCAGTAAGCCTTTTCAGAAAAAAGAATCGACTATGGAGAGCATTTCTATAGCTAGGACACTTGGATTTATTGCTAAGAATAAATTCATGAGCCCAGCCTCCTAAACATTATAAACAAGGATGGCTGGGGCCCCATTGCATAGCCAATGTTGTGTCTCATCCACCTCCCCATATTTGATGAAGAGGTTAGTTTTTTCTCGTCTAGAGGTGATTACTATAACCTCTTGGGATTTCCTTGCTACTGCAGCAATCAATGAAAAAATTAACAAAACAAGAAAACAAAACCAAACACTTGAACACTTAAAAAAATGCATAATCTAAC
The DNA here is from genome assembly GCA_015680685.1 of Gnetum montanum. Lineage (NCBI taxonomy): Eukaryota > Viridiplantae > Streptophyta > Gnetopsida > Gnetales > Gnetaceae > Gnetum > Gnetum montanum. The sequence goes on from MNCI01002312.1 coordinate 165,897, forward strand.
ACACCAAGTATGAATGGTGTGGGAAATGGTGGGATTTCCACTAGGACGTCCTCCACGGTAAGTGCTCGGTGGGATGCCCATTCGCTATCCAACGACCTAAGTTATTCACATTTCACATAGAACTTGGCATACTTGGCTGGATAGGTTCTAAAATTGGCCCCAAGCTATTCTATGATATTGGAGCACATGTTCCTGGTAGAGGAGAACTCCTATAAGGCTGTTTGGGCTAATGCTAATGTTCCCTCGTGATCATGAAGACCATCCTTGTCAATTACAAACTTGGTAACATATAGAATACAATAAGCACTTTAATTATGCAAGAGAAATGATACAACATGTCTAAAGAATCTTCATAGGACCCATCCGTTGGCACAGTAGATGGTTCCAAGTGGATTCTGGAAGAAAGTGCCCATGTGATGGGCAATGAACAATGTGCTGTATTTATGATAGCATTTAAATTTGGGCATGGCCCAAATCCAACATAAGCATCTTAAGCCTATTGGGCACTGATTTGAGTCTTCTACCCCTTCACCTTCAATTGACCCATCAGCCATAAACATCAAAATGCCTCGGTCTGCCCTAGGCAACAATGTTTCAATAAGAACAACAACTACCTCGGCCAACAAGTGTGACCACACTATCACACTGAAGTGGCAAAGGAGGAACTCTAGGAATTCCTGTGCACCTTCTTGGAACCAGACCACCTGATCCCCTACCCATGCATGGGGAAGGGGGGACGTTGGCCATGGGTGCACTCAGGCAGCACAAGACTCCTACCAGCTTAAGCATGATCAAGATGGATTTTAACATGACCCTGCATGACATAGGACAAAGCATTAGTACAATGTTCAAGTGACGGTTACTCAATAGTGTAGCATAGCCTCTAGTATACAAATTTTTTCTGAGTATGAAATAGTATGTTGCTAACATAATGAAACAAAGCCAAACATTACATGCAATGTAGCAGGGTGTTACGTGCAGTGTAGCATAGCAGGTAAACCCTGCATAGCATAGAAGCTATGTTACGTGTAGCATAGTGTAGTAGGTACACTTTGCATAGACTAGTGGCGGTGCTACTCATAGCGTAGGGTAGCAAGTGCACCCCATGTAGAGTAGCGACTATGACACACACAATGCTACGACTACACCCCATGCACCATAGCGATGTAGCAAGTATGATAGGTATAACAATGTAACAAGGATAACAACATAGTAGGTACAACATTGTAACAAGCATAATAGCATAGTAGCTCTACCAATGCAGCAGCATAGCAGTTCTACCAGCATAGTAGCATAGCGGGCTTGCTAGCGTAGCAGCATAGCAATGTAACAGCGTAGCATAGAAACCACTGAAAACACAACAGTTTGATAGTCACCATGTCAAAAATAACATGGCCTAAGAAAAATACATACAAAATTTCCATTACCCCTGCCCTATTCTACTACATGAAATATAACATACAACATGCTATGTTATGTTGAACATGTGCTACACTACCTAAGAAACCTTGCAATCTAGAATTCCCTCCATGGGTGCTACGCTACGTTAAACGTGCACTATGCTACTTAGAATCCTCCAAACCCTTGGGATGATGCATCGTCCATTCCCAACAATCATGGTTGTAGCATAGCAATTTCCTTAGCCACTACAGCCAAAGTAGCAATAGCCACAATGTAGCAGCTAAAGCGATAGCCAAGGCAATAAAAAAAGGTGTAGCATAGCAATAGTGACAACTGTAGAAACCAAAAAATAGTGACTGTAGTAACAATCTAACTTGATAAATTTTACAATCTGGGTAAAGGTAGCGTAGTGACTTATCGAGTGGATGGAGCCTCCTACCATTCCTCAATGCATGCCTTGGGAAGAAATCATAGAGTACATTCCCCTTCATCTACATTGGTAAGCCCCTGATGTTTTTGTTCACTTTTGTGCACCATCATCCTGCTAAAAAACTTAGGTGTATCGACTGCTACGCTATGACCACTACGCTATCTCTCAGCTCAACCATGCTATGCTCTGGGTTTTAGCTCTAATGCGAAAGTGACAAGATTACCATGGGGTAATCCCCTATTTATAGCCTACAAAGTTAAAACACCTATTACTTTCTGGGGTATTCCATGTCCTGTGTGTAATGTAGGATGTTCCATGTCCCATGCATGACACGAAGTGCCCCTATCTACTATAGCGTATCATGGGACACCCCTATCCCTTGCAGCATAGCATGGGTCTACTGTAGCATAGCACATAAATGCACTAAATTTTTACTTCATTTTTTTACAATGTGGCTCAGTTACAGTCTGCTACGACCTTAAACTAGCAACTCTAACTTACAATGTTGCATGGTTATAGTCTACTATGACCTTAAACTAGTTGTTTACACATTTTCTTTACATTTTAAACCTAGTGATGATCTTTTATAACCTTAAACTGGCAATCTTCGGCATGAAATTTTACATAGTTGTGGACCACTAAGACCTTAAATTGGCAACTCTTTAATGTTGCATAATTTCTTTGCATGTATTCATTATATGTTGCTGTCTTAAATAGGTATCACTTGAATTTGTTGGTTTTCTTGTTATCATAGGGCACTTGGAAAAATGGCTTCCTATGATGATCTCCATTCACCCTTAATTTTGACAGGGCCCCATGGCAGGTTCATGAGATGCTTGAATGTAGAGTTGGTAGACTTTGAACCATCCTCTTGTGACACCTATATAGCATCCTCAAAAATACCCCTAGAGTAGCCCAAACACCTAGTCTAGGTCTTATATTTAGATGTAGGGGATGTAACTGAGGACCCCTTTATTAAAACCCCCATGACTACATCCAAAGGGGAGGCAAGAACACTAAAAGTTAGCTCATTATTAGAGTCACAAGTTAAACAAAGCATCTCTAGAGTCCTCAATGATAACACTGACGTGTTTGCATGGTCATATGAAGATATGCTAGGCTTGGACCCACGTATTATACAAAAAAATATCATACTAGACCCATGTGTCAAGGCGATAAAACAAAAAGCCCACAAGATCAAACCAGAGATCACCTTATCTATGCGTAGTAAAATCACTAAACTCTACTAGGTTGGGTTCATCTAGGTGGTTGATTATTTGGAATGGATGTCAAACATCATTGTCATTTCTAAGAAAACAAGAGTTCTATGAATTTGTATAGACTTATGGGATCTAAATAAGGTAATGATTAAGAATGACTTCCCATTACCTAGCATCGACCAACTTATCAATACTACGGCCGGTCATGCCTTACTATCCTTTATGGATGGGTTTTCAAGCTACAACCAAATCCACATAAACCTAGAACATCAACTAGAAACTACTTTCATGACCCCTTGGGGAACCTTCTACTACACAATGATGCCCTTTGGAATAAAAAAAGCAGGAGCAACATACCAATGGGTGATGACCTACATCTTTAGTGATTACCTTTTAGAGAAGCTAAATGATTACATGGATGATATAGCTGTTAAATCTAAAAGGCTACTGACCATGCAAATGACCTAAACTTGGTCCTTCAGCATTGTCATAGATATGAATTTCATCTCAATCCTAGAAAGTGTGTTTTTAGAGTCAAAACTAAATGCATGTTAGGCTTTGCAGTGTTGGAAACAAGGATATGTGTAGACCCCAATAAAGTTAAAGCTATTGTTAACTTAGCACCACCTACAAACCTTGAGGAGTTGTGTGGGCTACAATGTAGGGTACAATTCATAAGAAGATTCATCACAAGATTAATTGATAAGTTGCACCCAATGCAACACTTTCTTAAAAAGGGTGTTAACTTTGAAGGGACCAGCCAATGTCAAGCAGCTTTGGATAGCTTAAAGAAAGAGCTTGTCCATCTCCCCATTGTTTACCCTCCATACAGAGACAAGCCATTTTACATTTACCTTGCTACATCAAACACATCTATCACTACCTTGCTTTGCCAAAAGAGGGATGACAGTTCTGAAATCCTTGTCTATTACTTGAGTCATGCCTTGATAGCTTATGAAGCCAAATACAATGAAGTAGAGAAAAATTGTCTTGCTTTAGTATTTGCACTTAAGAAATGGAGGAATTACTTGTTTCATAGCCAAGTAAACATTATTTGCAAGAATAACATACATCAGTCTATTACAACTAACATATACAAAAGTAGTAGGATGGCCTAATGGAAGGCCATAATCGTTGAATTTGACCTACACTATGTAGAACAACCATCAGTAAAAGGTCAAGCAATAGCTATGCAACTTACAACCTTGCCTACCAATGACCAAGCAGTGATAGAACTTGAGTTCCTAGATGAACATGTTAATAGCACAAGCCTAGTACCAACAAACTTCGAAGCCATTCTCCACTTTGATGGGGCTTCAACTACACAAAGTAGTAGTGCTGCTACTATTCTCACATTCCCCTCTGGGGAGATCTAACCCTTTGCATATCACTTCACATTCCTTTGCACAAACAATGTAGCAGAATATGAGGGTCTCCTTAAGGACATCCTAGTAGCCCAAAAGTTAGGGATCCAAAGCTTAGAAATTCTAGGTGACTCGCAACTAGTTGTTAACCAAGTAACAGAGATATACACTTGCAAAGCACAACATCTACAACCTTATTGTGATTTGGCCAAGCACTTGCTAAAGTAGTTTGCAACCTTAGACATCCAACATGTGTCCCATAGTAAAAACATTATAGTAGATGCATTAGCCACATTAGCACTAAGCATGCCATCACATATGTTTGCTACCCTACCTGCTTCAATAGTAGAATGCACCAATCCCATCATTCATACTCAAGAATGGTATGAAAACATTAAATCATACCTCCAACATGGTGAACCCCCACACAACCTAACACCTGCCCAAAGGGATGCACTACAAAAATGAGCCTAACAAAATGTCCTTGTAGGAGACAACACCCTATGCAGACACTCTTATGATGGGATATTGCTAGCTTGTGTTAGTGGGGATGAAAGCACAAAAAATTGTTGATCAAGTCCATGAGGGATTATGTGGGGGACACATAGCCCCCAGGGCTATGGTAGCAAAAATCATATGCCTAGGCTACTACTGGCCTTGCATGGAATGTGATTGCATTGCCAAGGTCAGAACATGTGATGTGTGTCAACGCCATGGGAACCTTGTACATGTATTACCTACTGAATTACGTACAACACAAATCACATGGCGTTTCCAATGTTGGGGACTATATATCATGGGACCCATTACACCTAAGTCTTCTGTAGGGCATAGTTTCATTATTACTACAACTAAATACTTTACAAAATGGGTAGAAGCTATTCCCCTCAAAAAAACCACATCCCAACAAGTTTGCAACTTCATTCTGGACAACATAGTGACCCGATTTGGCCTTCCCATTACTAAAAATGGGTCATAATTCAGTAGCGTAGAAACCAAATACTTTTGTTAAAATCTTGGTATCAAACATTCTTTCTCATTGCCATATTACCACTAGGAAAATGGCCAACCAAAGGATACCAAAAAAGTCATTATCAACCTTTTGAAAAGGATGCTTAGCAGCAGCAAGAGGTAATGGCATGAGAAAATCCTCTACATGCTTTGGGCTTATTGCATGACATGTAGAATAGCTACAAGTAAGACTCCATATAGTCCTTTATATAGATTTGAAGCAGTGTTACCTCTTGAATTACAGGTTCCATCACTTCGAATGATCCTTTTAAACATCACGAATGAGACTCAAAAGAACAATTCGAGGATCATTGATCTTGACTCCATAGAGGAGGAGTGTGCCCAAACACTTGGCCGCATCGAATGGTACCAAGATAAGAAACAACAAAAATATCACTGCAATCTAGACTAATGACTAATCAAAAGGGGGGACCTAGTTCTCAAGGCCATTCGTGATCCTATGAAAAAATTCTCAGCCAATTGGGAAGGCCATTTCATAGTCACAGAAGGCTATGAAAATGGGGCATTCAAGTTGGCTGATGTAGATGGCAACGAATTCCCGAATCTTGTCAACCACTTGTACCTGAAGCCATACTATACTTAATATGTAGGATTACACCAAACATGAAGAAAAGTAAGGAAATAGTCTGCTATGACTATAAACTAGCATAGATAGTCCACTATGACTATAAACTAGCATAACTTGTCTGCTATGATGTAAAAATGGCACAGAACATCTGATATGATCTTAAACTAGCATAGCAAGTCTTTGGGCCATGACATAAAACTAGCACCCATAGCATGGTCTGCTACGACCTTAAACTGGCCATCCCCCATCCACTACGATGTTAAACTAGCATAGCGGTTTTCTGGGATCTTAAACTAGCACATCACTCTGCTAGGACCTTAAACTGACATATAATAGTCTATTGGGACCTACAAAGACCTTAAACTAGGTTCATAGTGCAACGCCTCCCAGCTCACGTATATGACCCTATGAATAAATGCGCGTGCACATCTTCAAGCTTCTGAGACAACGTGGGGTGGGACATTACAGTTCCAAAATGAAATTCATGTCATCAAGAAAAAACCCTCTAGGACACATGCAGGGACATCATCCTTGGCATCTTGCTAATCTTCTGGAGATGTCATTTGACATCTTACTAGCATTACAAAGCTACCACTACCACAAGCAATAATCTTGGTCATAGCTCTTGCCATCAGCACTTGCTACTAGTTTCCTAGCACTATTGTGGCCTAGCCACAATACTACCATCCTCCAGCCTTTGACATCATCAATGTTCAAAAAATAATTCAACTATCAGGTTTCTCACCTTGTAGCTGGATTTCATGATGCTTGCCATTGGTGGGGATTCGTAAGCACCTACATCATCATCGCTCCTAGCCTATTCAGTGCTCATTTTTAGCAAGGCCATTAAAAATTTCCAGCCTGCCGATGCCAAAGCCTAAGTTGGCCTTCCTGGTTTGGACATTGCATATATCAGATACAATGTTTTCCACCCTGGTAGCATCCCGAGAAAATAGGACTTTTCCCTCACTTCACTCGATGGTTGTTTTTTCTAGTTTTCTCTCTATTTTGTTTGTAGGATAAAAGCCAAGATGGTGTCGTTCAAAAATGCATTCCACCACAAAAGCGAGACACTACATTGTTCCAAAGTACCTACTTCAATTAGCCTAGCTACTTGAGAGTGCATATCCTACTCTCCCTTTGGCCAACTTAGTCTCCATTCCCTATACTTACAACCTTTGACACCTTCTTCGTAAGCTTTCCTAATGCACATAAAACCCTTTCACATGCACAACCTCCAAGCCCACGATGGACGTAATGCAACTCCTCCCATGAGAAGCCTCTGTAGGCAAGTCAAAGCCCCACATGGATGTAACACAACTCATCCCAGGGAGGAAACACCTATCCTACAATGACGACAAAATTACCTTCAATTGAACATAGATATGCAACAAAAAACACAAAAAATAGCAACAAAAAAAAGAGACAAGTGACCAAAACAAATGGCACAATAGCTGCTTTTCAATTGCATTAGCTATAAATTGACCATCTCTAAGCACTCCTGTGAGAGGTTGAGATCTAAAGAGAAAGACACTCATGTGTGCTAACTTCCTCATAAGCATTCCGATGAGGGATCACACTATCCCAATGACTCTCATGATAATGCATCCTACACCTTTCCTTTTCCTTATCCCAATTTCCTCAAATCCATCCCTTTCCCCTTATCTTACACCACCCTCCTAGCACTCCTGATCATAGCAAAGCAATATCTCAGTAGGAAATGATGAATGGTGTGGGTGTCATGCTCAGCATGGTGTTTCATGTTCTTTGTTGACATCTCTTCGGTAGATCCTCCAAATGTCAACAAAGAGGGCCCATTGAAACACCATCAATTTTAGGGCTCCCATGATTCAACATAGTTCCAAAATTTGGGCAAGGATCTTTGCAAGCATGGTATGACATTGAACCATGTAGAAAACATGACACCCCAGAAGTCCTAATGCCTACAAAGCTACTTCTGATCCTACCTAGCACTCTCTACAACATAGTCAATGCAGCACCCTAGCCATGAGGCCAATTTTCATGAAAGAGGCACTAGGAGTAGACCATATAGTCTAGCAAATTTTCTATCTCCCGATCTAACAAGCTTGCTACACTCTCTAGCTTGCCCAGCTTGACACATGACCCGGTTAATGGTTTACCCAAGGACCATGCTAGGAGTTGTCAAAAGTGTTCAGGATGGACTAAATAGTTTGGCAAGTTTTCTAACTACGAGACCTACTACACTATACTACGCTGCATAGTGTAGTAGGCGATGTGGAGACTAATCAGATGCACCAAATATGCAGTTGACAATGATTCAGCCCTCCAAGATACCTACCCTACTTCACCCTTGAAGCATGATCAGCATGACACAGGAGAATGTGGAAAATTTCATTAGAAATCATCTCCATTTGAGTGCTACACTATGCTATGCTACATAGCATAGCACAATGTAGTAGAGTTCTAGTGTGACAATACTTCCACTTAGATTATTTTAACGAAGTAAAAAAAATTTCCCACACTTAGATCATCGAAAATGCTTTTTCTGCTACCACTCCAGGACATGACCGACATCCCATGACAAAAAATTTGCAAAGTGAGTCAAAATTCAGGCCAAACTGAGTATTATGCTATGCTACACTACACAATGTAGCATAGTGTAGCAGGGTCAGAATTCATGAAGGTCCTCCATTAAGTGGTTCTAGCAAAGGAATTGCAGTTGGCCATGCTTTGACCTCCAAGACTGCCTATCCTAGTTCACCCTAGGGTCCCAATCAAATTTTCTTGAAAAAGAATTGTAGATCAAGCAAGGATTCATGTGACACTGGCTACTACGCTGTGCTATGCTACACAGTGTAGCATAGCGTAGCAAGGACACAAAGCATAAAAGTGTCCCAATGATGAAATCAGTAGGTCGTAGGACCTTTCAACATGACAATAGGGTTGCCAATTGCTGAACCTACTTTCCTAGCCATGACTCAGATGGGTATTTTCAATTTTTGGGTAAGATTTATCTCAAAACTAGCTACTACACCACACTACGCTATGCAGTGTAGGAGAACGTAGTGTGTGGGCATGCACACTACTCTGCTATGTTGAGTAGCATAGGTAGCGTAACTCTTGAAAAGAAGCATCAAGACGTCTTTAGCAGCTGCAAAACTTATTGGAAATGGTCATTTCTATTCTAGCATCTTCCTACTAGACAAGATTAGTAGTTTTGTTTTTTTTTTCACCCCCTGTTGATTCCTAAAGTTGTCCCTATGCTTGACCCTACTTGCAAGAGTAGGGAAGATGTAGGCCTGGAGCATAGGCTCCACTTTGCATTTGACATTGGTATTGTTTGTAAAAACATGGAAGTTCCCTAGATTTTGGCATATGTAGTTTGAACGGTATGATCACAGCTTAACAAGTTTCATGTCCAACCTTGTTACATTGTAATGTAGCATATCAGCGTAACACTGTAGCATAGCACTACATGGTAGTATGGCATATCCATGATTCATGCCATGTGGGACCCAGGACATGTGGTGTCCAAACCACTTCTCTCTCCCACTCTTGGCCCTATAAATACTCTAGCAAACAACATTCAAAAGGTTGGCTTTTGAAGGTTGGCTTTTTGACTTGGCTTTCTTGCGATTAGAGATTGGCATTTTGGCATTTGGCTTTTTGGTGATTGGCTTTGGCAAAGAGGTTGGCAAGAAAAAGGTTAACAAATAGTAAACCCCAGTAGTAGCACTTCCTAGATCTCTCTTAGCCTAGCAAGCATTGGCTCATTAGGTCTGGTTAGTAGGCCATTGGTAGTAGTTTAGGGGCTATGACCATATCGTTCCATTGTAAGCTATGCCTATCCAGTACTACACACCACTTGTACATCTTCTTCAGCCAAACAAAGATCAAATCCCCTGATTTTGGGGTAGTGCATTCTCTCACTTAAGCTCATTTCATTTCATTTCACTATATTTTGCATCATTGTGTATTGGTTCACATTTATTGCTCAGTTATATACTCTATTATGCTTTTACTATTCTATGTGCCACGGTTTCTCCATTTTAATCTCCACGTGTAACATTTCAAAACCATTGTTCACAAAAGGTTATTGTACACTGTGTAAGTCCCTGTTTGATTGACCAAACCATTCAGGGCACCCTATTTCTACTTTCTCCAACACGACCCTTGCATGGATTCGGGGTTAGGCTATATACTTGGTAACCTCTGGGTGTTCCATCCACCGACGTTTTCGAACGTAACACTTTCCAGTTCTAATCTCTTGAAACTCCTTTTTGGTTTTCTATTCGAGTCGACAACTTTGGCTATGGGTGGTGGTAATAGTGGTACAAGATCTTACTCTAGAGGTATTGTGCCAAGGATCTCTAATGCTCAACATAGATACCAAATGGAATTCAAGCTCTCAATGTTGCAAAAGGCTATTGATTACTCAGTTATAAAAAATATTCAAAACAATTGAAATTCAGAACCTAAATATGGTGTTTACATTTGGGTTTTATAGGCTTTTAGGATGCTAATTTGATGTCACAAATTACTATCATGATTATTGATAGATTGGTGTTTATTTGTAAGTGTAATAACTATGATTTTTAGTGTAGTTGACCATTTCTAGTAAGTTTTGATGCACCAAGGCCACCAAAACCCATTCGCATAGTAAAAATAGTAAACGAACTTTTGTGACTACATTGGACTTGGAGGACTACACTAGGATTTGTTGAAATTTTCTAAAATCATAGTGATTACACTAGCCAAATTGCATCTACCAGAGACCTAACGTAACTATGTTGGCCATTTTGCCATTACTTGGAAATTGTTACGACTAAGCTAGCCATTGCAAGGAAAATGGAAAACCCAACAACATCAATGTTGATCTTATAGGTACATTGGGCTTTTTGGTGACTACATTGGATTTTGTTGCTAGAAAGTCAAAACCCAACACTATCTACAATCTAGCTCCAGCATAGTTGAGGCTATAGCCCTATAGAAACCCATGACAATGCCAAATTTGGTAGTCCCTAAGGCACTTTTAGCCTTCCCAAGCCCATATATAGAAATAATAGCACTTTTTCACTTGGAAAGTGAGGTAATAGAAACTTATGAGGCATTTTTAAATCCCAAAAAGTCAAAATATGCAAGATAGCAACTCATGGGCTACTAACCTTAGATTTACAATAGAATATTGCATTAAGTTGAATAGTGAAGGTTACATGTTACAACATGTGTTTTCTTAGTGGTGTTTCATTGGCCCCTCTTTGTTCATGTTTAGAGCATTGACATGAGAGACATTGACAAAGAATACAAAACACCACTACAAGTCTATCATCAATATTCCCTCTTCGCACTTGATCTTGTAGTGTTAAACCATGAAAAAGAGTGCTTGTGATAATGGGATAAGGTTATGATGAGATAATAACACTTGCAGGTAATGTCTGGTCATGAGGTTTAATAATGAGTTTCATAGGTTGACATCATGGCTATAATCAATAAGGCTTCATGCTTTGTGCTTTGAAGTGTTGGTCACTCGGTAATGTTTTTGAGAAACCAACACCTAACTCCAAGGTTTCTTTGGTCATTAAGCTTCTTGGTAGTTTTCTTCCTTATCTTTTTTGGGGTGGAACCTTCATTAGGCTTCATTGACAAGGCTAGGTTTGATTTGATTTCCATCTTTCCATTGGTTTTTGTGTAGGTGTGAAGCAACTTCAACACCACACATTTCTTATTGATGAGAACAACACCATCCTTAACCACAATGCTAATAGCTACATTTATGTTGTTGATAGCTTCCAAAGTCTACTCCACCTAGCACTGCAAGTTATTTGTAGATCACACCAAACAAAATTCCAAGTTTTGGCTCACTATATTATAATCTTGTGGATCATCCACTTCTTAGTGATGATGTTGTAGTGAAGTTCATGGATAACATAATTAAAACTTATGAATGGAATCATCGTAACTACCCAACTTTGATTAAGCTCTTTAAAATCATCATCCATGTTATTTAAAATGCATCACTTAATCAATACTGTAGTTTGTGGCAACTTCTAAGATTAGGAACAAGAGGTGATTCGGTTATGCTTATATCCCTCCCTTATCCTCATACGAGAAAACCTCTTAGTAACCTTCATCAAATCTTGTAGAACCTCCATCGACAAAGCCTCCATCTCCATTATTTTCAAGAAGATTATCACTATCAACATCTATCACGTTTTCTACATATGTTAAATCATTTGAACCTTCTTGAAGTTTTGAACTGTGAATTTCCTCTTTTTTAGCTTCTTCTATTAGCTTCTTTACAAGCTTGATCCAATGAACTATTAAGATCAATATGACAATCCTTATTTTGATGAGGTACCCATATTTTGAGCTCTCTACTTGACCCTCCAATTCTTAAATTTTGGAATAAAATTATGAACCAAGTTTTTCTTAGCAATGACCATCACTACTCCATGAAATGGTAGAAATGTGCCCACACCGGTGTAGTCACAAGCCTCCTCAATGTAGTCACATAATGAAAATGGAATTTGACTTGTTTCTACTTCATAATTTATCAATGCAAGATCACCAGAGGTCTCAGAGAAGTGTGGAGGTCAAAATATGGAAATCTAGAGGTTTTTATTTATTTTTAGAAATCCACCTTGATCCAACTATGCTAGGATTATGCTGGCCAGTGTAGTTAGGGTCACCCCTAGTGTAGTATATAGTGTGGATGGAATTTAACCTTTTTTGAATTAGTTGTTTGCTATTTCAAGGCTACGAGAGGTTCTATGGTGAAGTTGATGCTAAAATGTGTCAATTTAAGGCTATTTATGGTTATTTCTTTCTCAACTACTAGTGACTATGCTAGCCAGTGTAGTTGAGGCCTTCCCTAATGTAGTTTCAATAAGAAAATGATTTTTGACAGGTTTCAAGCAATTCTAAAGTGGCTTGAGATCTTGGTTAGGGTTTGGCATATGGAGTTGTCATTCTGAAGTCCATTAGATTTTGGTTTATGTTTGAAAAAATATTTCTACTAATGACTATGCTGGCCAATGTAGTTAGGCTATTGGTTAGTGTAGTTACCACAAATGATATATTTTGGCATGAGTTTGCCTGGTTTCCATCAATGTCAACACTTGGTTTTTGTTTTGGGCATAAGGTTTCATCGCATGGATCAGCAATTGGGAGGTAAGTTTAGGCATTTATTGGATTCTTCAATTCACTTCAATGCTTCTAGGTACTTGAAACCCAACATAATCACCCTAGAAAACTAAAAATCCAAGTGTATTAGGATTTCCATTGGCTTTCTTCCTAGGCACCTAGTAGGGTCCACCTTGAATTTGAAAATTTTTATGCATCAGTTTCCCACTGACCCAACATAGTCCTACTTACCAATTATGATCATTGAGTTCAATGAGACTTGGCTAAGTGTTTTGGAAAACCAGGGTTTTCCAAGAGAGCGCATAAGTATCGAAGTGATTTTCAAGTTCCAATGCCTTGGATCAGATATCTACACCTACTTTAGAACCTTCCACTTTCATCCTCAATGTAGTTGAGTTTTTTACACCAAGAGGCTAGCGTAGTTTCTTTAGAAGGCTTCAAAAACCCAAAGACCTCAACTGCTCCTACGTTGATTACCACTATGTCAAGGAGGACTTAAATTACTAAGAAACCTACTACTTTGGAAGAGGTTGATACTACTACCCAAGGCCTTTCTATTCTACCATGGCCTATGATAGCTAAGAGCACCTATACCATGATGCCTAGGTATACATATTCTAGCCTTTTCTTAGAAAACTTCACTAGAATCCTAGGCATTTTTGGTCATGATGGTTTGTGTGTTTGTTTTTTTGAATTTTGTAAAAATACTACATTATATCTAGGCTATTTATATGGGTTTATTATGTTTCTTGGGTTGTGGGATTGGTACATGTTGAATTAAAAAAATTATTTCTACTATTTCTAGGCATTTTTTTATGGTTTTGGGCAAAAAAGAAATACCATTTTTGTAATTTTTTTCCTATCTAAATGGTTTATATTTTTTGATTTTTGTATCTATAAAATTGTAGTACTATGTTTAATGGTCATGTAAAATTTTGAACCACCTTATTCTAACCTATAGTTAATTCTCTTTGAATTTTTTCATAAGATAGTGCAGAGTGGGTTTTTAGTTTTAGCTATTTTTCACATGGTAATTTGGTAATTTTTTGTGTTAGATTGGTTAATGATTTATTAGTTTTAAGGCTATGGGTTTTTAGAATTCTATTTAAGGATTCCAAAAACTATGGAATCATGGAATTTGGATGTGTAGTTAATTTTTTGTGAATTTTTTCCTAAACTCATGTGAAATGGGGTTTTACTATTACGGTTGGATTTATGTCACTTTAGTAGTGTTTTCTGCATAAACAACTTGGAATTTTTATGATATCTAGTTTTGGATATCTAATTTTTTAAAAGATTCTAATGACTATAGAATCATTGAATTTGTTTATGTAGTTGATTTTTAATGAATTTTTTGGTGCACTGGTGTCAAAGTGTTATTTTTTTATTGCAGTTTACCCCTGTGAAGATAGGCAGCGTTGGCATTTTGAAAAAAATTTTCAACCAATGTCTCAAGATTTTAGGGATGCTCTTAGGTTTTTGGGAGGGTTTTCAAGTGGTTTCAACTAAGTTAAATTTTTCTTGATATTTTTTATTGGTTATCTACAGTGGCCATTTTCCATAGTTCGGTGTTATTGTGAAGTTTTCTATGGAGTGTTGTCATGGTTTTGGTTAAGGTTTCAAATTTTTCCTAGGCTTGGAAGCTTAGCACAGAAACCCATTTTTTTTTTTTTGAATTTTTGTTGCCCACAACACTTACAATCTTAGGGAAAAAGAAATTTAGCTCTAATCTATCATTTTTGGTCAAGTGTGAACTACCTTGTACAATTGCAATTTTTCCATGAAAACTACAAACCTCCTTGTCTATATAGGCAATGATGGTATTAGTATTGCTATTTAATGGCTTACAAAATTTTCTACATGTTGTGTTTTTAGTTCTAAATAGTCATTTTGAAGTTTTAGAAAATTTTAACTATTCTTCTTAGAAGTTTTACTATGGCTAATTTCACCATTAATTAGGATGCTTAGAAAAATTTTGCAAAAATCAAGTTGGTGTTTTGACTATAGTAGTAGGTACAAGCTAGTTTTCATGCTTTTGATGTTTTTGCATAAAAAATTTACACTTTTATGCATATCTTAACATGGAAACTACCATCAATTGTTAGTAGGTCACTCGGTTGTACATAGTTTTGGTTTGGTTTGGTTTGGTTGTTTACATGAAAACATTGATATTAAGGTTGTAGTTATTTTAGTTATTTAAAGATTGGTTATATTTGGTTATGGCTATTTAGGGTTGTGACAATTATTATTGTTGTATGTAGACCTTCCTCAAGCCATCTTGGTGGTGATAGAGCTGGTGGGGTTGCTATGTTGCTTTCATACCATGAGGCCTAACACCCCACCTACTTACATGACTTTGGAGTGTGGGTCATTATGGTTCTAGCTAGGGGGATAAGAGTTCTTGGCCTCTTTGCTACAAAAATTTAGCGTGATGATATGGTCATACTTATTAGCCCACACAACTATCGTCATTGTTCAGAGTTTGTTGCCTTGGTCTTCTAACTTAATCATCAAGTTCACAGAAGAGAATCTTGAGATATGCACGAAGGACAAGGTGCTTGATAGCACTCATACAAGAGGGGCTTGTAAGTTGTCCAAGATTTGAGACATGCTAGAATTCAACTTGTATAATGCTAACAACACTTTGTTAATTGAATGCCAGACCCACATACTATTTCAAAATCCTTCCAATACTATCTACTATGTGGAAGGGTAATCATGGTTTTTAAGTTTTTATTTTTGGCTATTATAATTATTGGTTTTACTAGGATATTTGCTTTTAACATTTTTCTTTCTTGAATTTGTGTACTTATAGGTACATGGTGGATGAGAAAAGATTCATCAAGCAAGACTAGCTTCTATCTTTAGTCTAAACAGCATTGGAGGTTTTTGCCAAAAGCCCCATAGTAAGGCTTGCGGTAGTGGAGCAACTAAGAGGTGACATGGGTAGGTACACCACATGTTACTCCAAAGCCTACCAATGTTGTTTAGCCAATGGGACAATGCATGGTTGGTGGGATAATTAATATCTCACCCACATACCCATTGAAGGCCCCCTGCAACCCTCTTTCAGCAAGAAAGGTAAAAGTTATTTTTTTTGTTTTCATGTCAACATTTTCATGGTTGTACGGTTGTAGGTTACTTAGGCTTTAAGTGTCTAAATAGTTTTAATGGATATGTTTGACTATAAATTTCGTTTCAATTTAGTTATACTTGTTATATGTTTTGCTTTATGTGCCCATGCCTATGCTAATCAACCCTTTGTTATATTGTAGGTGTTAGCACCTCCTCCATCATTACACTTGTTATTTCAGGATGCTCTAAGGAGACTTTGATTCTCAAGTATGGAGAGGTGGATTTAGTGTAGTAGTGGTTGGCTAGCAAGGTACCTAGACCTATTCAAGAAAACATTTCTAATTTCAGTTTGCTTGATCTATTTGCCCCTAGCCCCACTATCCCTACCCCTGGGATGATGAACATCATTGACTCCTTTAATCAAGGAGTAAAGAAGTTCATCATCCAAGTTCATGATATGCCTATTACCTTGACCATTAATGAATCCACTTTTAGTGATCTCTTTGGTATTCCTCATGAAGGCCTAAAGTTTGTCACTAAGGTGGGTAAAGATGTGGAGCACCAAGAGGAGGTGGAGGAGTTGCTAGGCACTCGATGTGATCATAAGGGATTGTCTTGTAGCCAATTCAAGGCTAAGGAGGCATATCCCTTGTTCCACTCCCAGGGGTTCCCCAAGTTATTTTCATAGGAACAATCATGAGGATTGAACATGCATGAACCATGAAGAATGCTCTTTTGGAGGATGCTCGATTCAACTGGACTGGTCACTTAGTTTCTAGGCTTCATAGTGAAATCCCCAAACTCCATGACAACCTCACAACAAAATGCCACATGCATTATGCATTCTTCTCAACATATTTGAGAAGGTTCATGGAGTTCCTAGTGGTAAGGAAGGATAGAAAATGGATAAGCCAAGATCCATCCCAACTCTCTAAACCATGGGTTAAACATGTTTATCTCACTATGTAGGCTTAGAACTAGCTAGAGGATGTTGGGTAGTCACTGTCTATTATCACTAAGGCACTTAGTGGTAGGTGTTGTGTTTCCCTTGATAGCATGAGGATTGAGCCCTAGGTTATGTGTGGAGATGTAGATCAGGCTAGGACATTATGAGCTGAAGCTGAGGATTTAGTTAGAGCCAAACTGAAGAGGCCCATGGTCAAAGAGGAAGCACCAATCATTAAGTAACCCTCCAAGATAAGGTTTGTGGTGAGACTTGGCTCAGTAAGCAATTTGGTCACAAGTATGGTTAACTTATCTTAGTTGTTTCACATTTTTGTATTATGTTATAGGGCTATATTGTTATTATAAGGTAAGATATACTAAGTTATGCCATGTTTTGCTCTTGTTGTTGTTGTAGACAAACAACAAGAGTTAGCAACCCAAGCAACAACAACAATAGAGGTGGAGCAAAGGCACCTAGAGGAGGAGATCCTACAACATCATGTGGATGAAGGATTATCCAATGTCCCATTGGATGACTTTGAGACCATATTCAATTCCTCACTGCTAGGTGAACCACCTATCATCATTCAAGAGAATGCTCCAAGTATGTATACATTTGTTTCATATGTTTAAGCTATGTTGTTTTGTGCTTAAGCTTAGTATTAATCGTTTGTGGGTTGTTATGCTTACCTTAGCTACTAAGCCTTAGCCTATAGCCTCCACCTCCACATTTCGCATGAAGAAATGAATGAATGTTATAGACAAGAGGGATTTCATGTAGGGGATAGCTAAGGATATGATTGATCAATTACATCAATTTGCTCCCGATATGGGTAAATACTTAGTTTATCTTGCACTTCATAGTTTTTTCTTTAGTGTTGTATTGTTTTAGTTATTTTGTTGTTTGTTATCCTTTGGCTATTTGGTTACTTATTGTTTTTTCTTATGTTTTATTTTATGTTATTTTTAATACCTAAGCTTAGATGGGATCCCAACCGTCCCATTGAGATCAATGCCTTACCCAGCCTATCATCAAATGTAGAGAGTGTACCATGTACGATATATGAAAGTGCCATTGTTATGCATTTTCATGTACCAAAAACTTCATGGGAAATTCAACATTCCAATGAGTTCCTATGGGAATGTGTTGTAGTGTTGGAGAAAGAAAATAAGAGACTAGTTGAGGTAAATAAAGATCTCAAGGATCATAAGGAATTCATGGAAGCCCAAGTGGCTAATAGAAATTCCTTGCAAACCAAAGAGAATGAATGGGCACAGTACTAGAATGTCATCCATGGCAAGTTACCTTTGCCAAGGAGGTTGTTGAACAGAAGCTACAAATTAACTTGCTAGTGTGCAATACTATGGAGTGGAGAGACTATTATGCTTGGATTCTCGAGTGGGACAGAGCATAGAAGGACCACAAGAAGAAGTATAAGGCTAAGCGTGAAGCATACCTTAAGTGGTTAAAGGAGGAGTCCATCAAACAATGCAAGTTAGAGCTGTTCGTGAGGGGGATTTAGGCAGAAGATGTCTTTGAACTATTTGAAGGCATCCTAACCATGGTTGGATCCCCATCTCCTCAGGCCACTATTGCTTTTGGAGAAGTGACTACTAGGATGTTTTCATGGGAGCCACCCACTTGTACAAACATTGATGACAACAACACCCTCATAGGCATAAATCTTGGGGAGGTGGACTGGTTCCACATGACTGAGGAATAGATCCTGCATCGTTTAGAAGTTGGTCTTTGAAATTTCCTGTCAGAAGATGCTTCCAAGCCCTTTAGGGTTTGCTTATTTAAGTTTGTTGGCACATTTTGATCATTTAATAGAGTAGGCTTTATGAAATATATTCCATCCTTCTTTTTATGAATGCTATGTGCTATTTTTTGAGGGTGAGAAGCAAGGGACCTTCCTTGTTTTACAAAGACGAACATCAAAAGTGCTGCAGAATTATTATGGTTGCACCACTTACGTGAGCCCTTAGAGGCCTTAGGGCTTGGATAACTGGATAGTGGCGCAATCAATCCCCTGGAACCAGCTTAAACGTTCCTATTGTCCAAGTGGATCCATCGTTGAAGGGCTTGATGACGGTGTGGGCAGTCTAATTAAATTTAACCTGCTAGCCAATGTTAGCGGTGACATTGTCTGAAAATTATTGCGGGAAATGAATGTTCCCGTCAACGCTTTGCATACTCAGGCGTACGTTTCTATTGGATGCGAGCCGTGCACAAGGCCAGTATTGCCGGGACAACCTGAACTAGAAGGAAAGTGGTGCTCTCCGATGATGTGCAGGATTATCAGCAAATTGCATTACCTTATCAAACTTCAAAGTGGGCCACTCCACTCATGGAAAGTGTCTGTGAGAAGGCAAGAAACTGGCGGACATTCCTGCACAACATGGCGCATCATATTTTCAACATGAACCACCATGGCGCTTCTCACGGATTTATGAAGCTCTAGTCTGTACACATGTCTGTCCGTCTGCGGTGGAAGTCAGTCTGGAATCTGCAAAGATTTGAGATCAATTCCCAGAGCATCTCTGCTCTGGAGAATTGGGTCTTCTCTATCGATGGTTTTCAGCAACTCTAAGTGGGCTGCTTCTGTGTTGACGAATGTTACCACTACACCTGCCTCTGCAATCTTTCGCACCAGCTGAAGCATCGGATTCTTGTAGCCCTGCAATGCAAACACAACCGCTACCACATGCGGGAAGTCTACAATTCAGTGACAAGCGACTTGAAGAATTTATTTCGTGAATTGTTTATTCGACAAGGTTTTGAATACGATTATGTTTTTGACTGGATCATCTTAAAGCACCAACAATCACAGAGTTCTAGATCAGTGCCGAAACTTTTGTCGGTACAGCAAGATCCGGGTACTGCAATCATCTGCTACATTTGGTGAGCTACCGGCACTGTTCATGAACAAATTGAAACTGCCGAATTGCCAGAAAGGCTCAGTGCGATGAGCTTCGTCAGATGTCCGATAGCAGGCATAATAATCCCCTCCAAGTCTTCCAGTTCCTTCATGACGAAAATCTCCGCAATGACTGGGATATTCTGTTGAATGGTGGAATGGTGCAGGAAATGGCGCACATTGCAAACAAGCGAGAATAATAAAAAAGACTGCGTATCACTGTTGCGCATGAACAACCATAATTGGAACCAGGGGAAATGTTAATCCTGCAAGAAAGCAGCACGGATGCATCGGGCTTATACGTGATCTACGCTTTGGTGGATATCGTGGCCATGAATGTAGTATTCAGCGGCGGAGATCCCGACTACGTGGCTCTCCTTCCATCAGGATTTGCCATTTACCGGATGGCACGCGCTCACAACTTCCAGATTCTGATAAATTCTCGTCTACGGCTGGCTCAGCCGGTGGTGGTGGTGCTACTGTTGGAGGATCTCTGCTCACAGTAGCATTTCAGATTTTTGTTGATTCAGCTTCCACAGTGAAGCTTTCTCTTGGCTCCGTTGCAACTGTTAACAGTGAAAATCCACTACCAGTGCTCAATTCTACCATCACAACGGCGAGCGGCAGCGACGTAACTCGTAAAATGAAAGATAGGCGTTTCAGAGAGGACACCGACGTGAACGCAACAATCGCTTCGTCGGTTGCGATTTCGAGTCATGTGATTCGGACGGCGGCCCTGGCCCTTAGATATGTATTGAAGGATGAATAATTTTGGTAACTGAAGTTCATGAGGAAGCACAGGTTGTTATAACAAATTTGAATGGAGCTGAGCTCTTAACGCAGACCATATCTGTTGACTGGGCCTTCAGCAATGACCCTTTTAGCCGTAAAACAGTCAGGAGGAGGTCACCACGCGGTGGTCATCTATCTAGGAGTCCAGCGAGGAGAAGATATTAGATATCTTTGACTATATCCCTACTTAAAGGCTTGGTGAAAGTGTTTATGTATGATTTTCATACAACTTTTTCTATAAGTTTTACATTTTTGTGGTGAATTTACCGTTTAAAAGTAAAGTATTAAGAAGCATGGTATGGCAATCCATACCTCTTAACATGTTTTTGCTTATGTATTATTAAACGTTTGAACAAAGCTTAAAAATGTTACTATAAAAAAAGAAGAAATTATGTCATTGTTATCCAAGAGGACACTTGGCAACTATAGCTTGTATTTCTATGGCAGTTAGGAATAAATACCATGGTGGTTGTAATTAATTCTCATTATTTTTTATGATGGTCATAACTAACTCCCATAATACTTATAACACACCTTAATCTCTTATGATGATTCTAACTACCATGAAGCCACTATAAAAAGAGCTTCAAGTGTAGAATAGAAAGGAAGGGGGGGAACTTGGAAGAAAACATATTTGAAGATTACTTGTAAGAATGGTTTGTTGATTGCATCATCAATCCATTTGCTTTGTTTAAATCTTGTGAGTTTTTTTCTTCCCATTTTCTCTTAGTTGGTTAGCTAATGATTTAGATAGTTATGTGCTTGCCATTTAATTTTGGGATTTTTGATTGCTATTATAATTTTATTTCCACATAATTCTAGACTTCTATTTGGTTGCCATATAAGAGCTTATGTTGTCTTTTGAAAAACATCTTGAGCAATTTAATAGTAATGTCTTTATGAAATTGCCTGTTTGAGTCTAGAGGGTTTAGAAAATCTTTGATATTTTGAGTTGACTTGAAATAGCTTCAATTTTTAAAATCTTTTCCTTGATGTTTCAATTTTAAGATTGTTAAATCTTTTCCTATAGTTGTGTTATTTGCAATTTTGACAACTATATAACTAGGCAAATAATAGCTTGTATTTTGTCATTTACAAAGCATTTTGGTAGTTTAATGAGAGCATCTTTAATAAAATTGCTTGTTGAGCTTAGAGGATTTGAACAATTTGTAACACTTTAGATTGAATTGGAATAACTTTATTTCAAAGGGTTTTCTCATGTTCAATTTATCTCACATAAATATTTGAGATTTCACACAAATATGCTTTTCTTTCTTCTTCTCTTTTAAATTTCATTGAATCTTGCTCTATTTCTATTTTTCTTACAGATCTTTCTATGTGAGGAAAACTAGGAGTAGATTTCTATAGAATTGTGCTTAAGAATTTTAATAAAATTTTATGTTTCAAGCAACATGCTATAGCGACTATATAAATTATGTGACTTGACAAAACATGAATCTTTAATGACTCAGTATTCAACAAGGTTAGTTGAATTTCTGTTATAATGGCCAATTATAGTTTCATACACAAACCTAAGCATTTTAACATTCGTAATATCAAACACACATTTATATTTAGTTCGCTCTATTACCACTGAGTTTATTTGATGGCATCTAGGCCTTGGTGTTTCCAGAGACTAGTAAACACCTAAACTCAAGTTTGAAGGAACACCTTCATTTCCTATGATCCTAGTCATGAGACTAAAGGAAAACCTTGGTGGTCCCAAATGGTCACCAACACATTTATTTTAGTATAAATTTTTGAGTTATTATTCAAATTCATACTTTGTTGATTTTTGGTTAACTTGTGTTTTGTTGTGGTATAGGGACGAAGTTACGCTGATCGCCCTAGCGAAGAAGGTGGAAGTGCTCTTGAAGCCCCTCCAGAAGCCCCTTAGTACCATCTATTGGTCATTGCTCTATGGTTATCTCATTGGTTTTAGTTGTTAACATTGTTTATGTTTTGATGTATTGGCTAGTGTTAGCCATTGATGTGTTGAGAGTAGTTTATTATTTAGACTTTGATGGTTACTATGTTGTAGACATTGGATACTTATTATTTTTAAATTTTAATTTGGTTTATATGTTCTAAAAGTTTAGTATTTCATATACGTTTAATGTTCTACGTTTTCATTTATGTCATAGGTTATGTTGGTTAACCTATAAAATGACCATAATGTAAACTAGGTTGTAATGGTTATAAAAGGTTTGCTGGTTTTAGGCCATGGCAAGCCCCACATGATGTTTTGCCAATTTAAGGCCATGGTAGGCCATATGTTTTTGCTAGTATTAGGCCATGGTAGGCCACATGTTTCAATTTGCCAATTTTAGGCCATAGCGGGGTGCATGTTTTTAGTAGTTGATGGGACGTGATATCGCATGGACCGCGATATCGTGTACGCAATATCGCGGTCGTTGCAATATCGCATCCCTCGCGATATCGTGTACACGATATCGCATCTTCCCCTGTGATATCACGTATGCGATATCACAGTGCACTGTCATATCTATAAATAAGAGGTGGCTCTCCCTTATTTCCTCATCCTAGGTTAGACAGTAAGGAAACTCTGGCAGATTGATCACTCTAGAGATAGAATATTTTCCATGTACCCGTAGTAGGAGTCCTAAAGCGAACGGATCTTTATTCAAGCAAACATTGTACCTGAACACAAGTTTGTGTATGGAAATAAAGATGAGCTTCTTGGATAAACCTTGCAGTGCATGGAATAAGATTTTATTATTGTTATTTATTACTTGTTATTTCTTACCTGTTATTTACTATTTTCCTTCTCAACCCTTCTCTCCTAGTTAAGTGCCTCAGTACGACTGCTTTGAGCACATGCATTATGCGTGGTGATCCCAACAACAATTAGCATTTAGTAGCTGTGGTTGCATCGGTTCAGGGTGTGTACGGTAAGTGGGAACGGATGCTGACACTAGGTAATTTATACTTAGTTCATTAGTTAGAGTTAGTAATTAGTTTCTCAACCCTTTACCTTGTTAGCATATGAGATAACAACATAAAAAACTATAAAAATCATATACCTCGGACTTACTTAACCATACACCGTGACAACTACAAGTAAGTCTGGGAAGACAACGGATGATTAACCCTAAGTGTTCCATGGGGTGTGTAGGCACTTAGTCTATAGAGTTCGACCAGATCGCATGTGCTATGCTCATATTCGTATGGTTGAGTGTAGGGGTATCTCGCCACTCATCATTGGCATCGTTGCCGGGTGTACTGACCTAAATCATCAGTGTAATGTTGGAAAGGAAACAAACACCAAGAGATCGTCAGGCAGCCATAGCTAACCCTCCCTTCACCCAAGGGCAAGCTAGAAAAGTAAACAAAGGCAGAGTGCCTTGGATGGTTTGCACACAAATCAACCAAGGACTTCCCCGAGTCTAAGCTATGGCTAGCACTGAGGTTATTGTAAACGATGTTTTAAAACATGTAAATGCGCGTAAAATGTAAACATGAGTCATAAGACATAAGACGTAAATGTAAAAGTAAGGCGTAAACAAAACGTACACTATAAACTAAACATAAACTGAATGTAAGAAGAAATGTAAACAGAACGTAAAACAGAAAACGAAAATAATGTTTGGTTGGAAAAACAGAAATGATGTATTACTTAGAAAAGATGTGCACCAGTCAAAGCGTAGCTACATGTAGATGACAAGTCGAATGCCTAGCCCTGGGATGATGTAACATGATGATGTGATGATGTGATGTGATGAATGTGAGAAATTCTTGGATGCCATAAGTCAGGTGTGCCGAGCACCCAAGGATTGCTAGTTCTGTACTTTCTTAGAATTGCCAATGTCTCCAAAATGCCAACCTCCCCCCCTTTTTTGTGAATTGATAAGGTATTTATAGGGTTGGACTGGGTTCTGGCACAGAATTCTAGAATGGAATCAATGGCTGGGAGATGAAAGGAAAGCGGATCTAGTGACATGTATCCAATGGACAGTTGTGGTTGGGTTGGATGCGTGCTGACGAGAGTTGGATGTGTGTCAGATAGTTGTGCACGAGTTGGATGTGTGTCAGAAAGCTACATTCTTGACCAAGTACATCGCTTTTTACAATTTATGAGTTATTCAGGCCCATGAAAGTACATTCGATTTAGATCGTGAGGGCTTGACAATCCCACAAATAAAGATTTACAACGAAATGTACAATAAGAGAAATTCAACCCCTGCTCACTTGACCATGGAACAACTGCTCCAGGATGTTTGAGGCATCTTTGTTTAACCAGGGCTTCCAACGTGAGTTGTCTAGGCTTCCACTTGTCTTTAGTGTGCGTTTGAAGTGCTTTTGTTGGGGCATGAACAATGTTTACGTTGATGAATAGTGTTCACGTAGATGAATAGTGTTTACGTTGATGAATAGTATTTACGTTGATGAATAGTATTTACGCTAATGAATAGTGTTTACATTGATGAATAGTATTCACTTATGAATAGTGTTTATGATGATGCTTACGCTTTGCAGCGTAAGAAAATGTAGCCCCAGCGTAATCAACTAAAAATACCTCATTTAAGGCCCAAATTTTGATTTTCTGGAGGCTAGGGACTACTAGGGACCTTGGTGAAGGTCATGGAGGGTCCTTGTGCTTGGTTTTGGCCTATTTTGACTCAGTTTTGGGGCTCCAAAAGTTGGTGACGTTGATCCTTACGTTGTGCAGTGTTAACAAAGTGTACTTAGCCAAAATAGCACTTTTTGACCTTAAAACTGATGATTCTTGACACCGAGACATGTCGTCGTGATCTATGGGCACTAGGGGGACCTTGCTTTCTCCATGTTGGGCTGCTTGAAGCTGTTTCAGAGGCTCTAAAGTTGTCTGGAAGTGTTGCTGAAATTTTTGTGGTGTTTCATCGAGGACTAAGTATTTGTGCGCTGAATAGAATATAGGATATCACTCAAATTGTTGGGAGCCTAAACAAACCTTCGGGTTAATTAAAAGAAAAATTATATAACGGTAAATTAGCACACCGAATTAAATCACAATGTCTTCTTCTCATAAGAGAAACTCACCACCTAGGGATCATACAAAGAACAGTTGACAATCAAAAACACATAACCTAAATCCGCTAGTTCCTCAACAATATAGGGTGGAATATACTCATCCTGATGAGTATATTCCCAATTTTACTTTTATCTTCCATCAAGATGAACAGATGCACTGGAGAGACTTGCATGGTAACATAGTGTTACCTCCGGATTGGATAGTCCCAAACATTCTTCTCCATGCCTTGGCATAGATTGGCATGACAGAATTATACACTAAATACGTTATGGGTGATTTTGACATAAGGGACTACCATCCCACAGCTTTACAACGTATGAGGGACTCAAGGCAAGAGAGCCAACATACCCTATTGAAGGGCAAAGTCCTGCACGTCCTTAGTGAAATTAGAGATGGTGAACCATTTATAACGGGTTCGCTATCAAAAGATCTTTCCCCTCCTAACGATAATAAAGAGGTTGGATATCAGAACTTATGATCAATGATACACAACCCTGGTCCTAATCCCCGTGAACACCAATTGTTCACAGAGGGAACAAAAACTCATAATAAGGATGGGCACTTAGATCGTCACCACGATCAGGGCCGTAGCAGCCAAAGAGAAGGTAGAAAACATCGTCATGGCGATGGTTCTCCTTCTTCTTCTCCTTCTTCACATCACTCACCCTCTCCTTCCACATATGGGTGCAGCCACCATGAACATAATAGTGAGGATAGAGGTAGGAAAAATGAGAGACCTCGATGAGAGGGTTGAGAGAGAGGAAAAGGGCATGAATGAAGGGAAAGTAGGGAACAACGAAGACATCATAGGTGTTATGAAAGAGATGATCATGAAGAGCCCCTACTTGCCACTCGAAGTATGCTCAACATAATAGAGGCTGTAAGAATTCCAACAAGGCATTTAAGAGATAGTCGGATCAAGTGTTTAGACATGAACAATATCCCACATTTTGAAGGGGGATACAATTAAGATCTGCAACATCATTTACAAGCATTCCACGATGCCTGTGCCTTGCAAAACATAGAAAACAAGTGGCAAAAACTAAAGTTATTTTCCAGAACACTCACCAAGGCAACAGAGACTTGGTATTGGTCCTTAGAGCCGGAGACCATTAGGAGGTGGAGTACAATGTTAGAACTCTTCAGCGATAAATATTAAACGTACTGCAGAGTGTCTAATTTGTGTAAGCAGATCCAAGGATGGAAGCAAGGTAATCATGAACCCTTGGATGCTGCCATGGGCCACTACTATGCATTGTTACATCATTGCTCGGGCCATGGTTATGCACAGTGGGATCAACTCCGCCACATCGTAGATGGGCTAAGGCATGAGACTAGAAGAACCCTTGGGACTTATGCTCAAGGGAGACTATCAAATCTCAGAGTCCATGAAGTACATCGCTTGTTGGACAAGTAGCAAAAGAAGAAGGTTAGCTATGAAAAAGAGAGAGTGTGGAAGAATATAACTATGATCCCTCCCTTTGAAAGAAGGGAGTGAAGTTTTGTGATGAGGAGAATGAGTCACCACTCGAAGAGTTGGTGAACCAAAAAACCTTGCTGATTCAAAAACTAACAACAGAAGTATTGGCTAAGATGGATCAATTGTGGGATTCCTTAGACTCCAAATTTAAAACTATCTTGAAAATTGTAGAAGGGTCTAAGGTGGAACAAAGTAGTGACAAAGATAAGATAAAGCGGAGAAATTTAGGCTCTGCACATAACAAGGGTAAGGGAAAAATTACCATCTCCTATGAGGTTGTGGATTCAGACACAAATGATGATGGTGGATGTGAGATTTGCCATTATGATCACCCCAAGGGATGTTGTCCAATAATCTCACATCTACAAGAGTCTGGGGTGTATGCACATTACCCAAGACTCAACCAACGGCAAACACCCCGAAGATTACCTTATCCTCAAGGTAACCCAAAGGAGTTTCACCAACCACTAACATACTATCCAAGTGGAACTCCACCACAATCCATCAGAAAGCATCAGCAGTGGCAATATCCACAGTCATGGGGGATGCCACTGCCAACACAATAGTACCCTTACCAGAAGCCCAATCCATATGGTTATTATGTGCAATAGCCAGTTTCTCCAAGTGACTTTATGAGTCACACAACTCCCCAACGTCACTACCAAGTTCAGGAGTACTTTAGGAGGACTCCTTCTCCTACGGGAGGTGCCCCACATACTTACCATCCTTCAACTCCATCCGCACCTTTTCCACCTATAGTTCCCATAACACATCCTACTCCAACAATGCAAGGGGAACTCCCTACTCAACCGCAGCAATGTAATGCTACAAGAGCTGTAAATATTCAACTTGCTACTGGTTCTAACAACTATAAACAGAAAAGACCTTTCTTCAGAACCAAAAAGCCCAAAAAAGCTCTCACAACAACAAGCGTTTAAGCCCATGTACACTCCTTTGAGAAATAAAATTTCAGAGCCCCTTTCAGTCCAATAGCAGAGCTTCATGCATACGGTTATGTTAACGCATACCGTAACTGACTGGATCAAGGTAAGTCACCTTCCTAGGAAACTATCTAACCTTGGGAGTCTCTTAATCTATTTACAAATCATCAGGAATAAACCACATAAGGCTCTTCTTGACTCAGGTTCGGGAGTCAACTTAATTTCACGAGAAATGTATCAAGCCTGAAACCTACCCCAACTGAAGAAGAGCAATATCCAACTAGAGTTGGTTGACCAGTCCATCATCATTCCTTTGGGATTGGTGGAAGACATTGTTACCACTATGTGTGGTTGGTCTTACCCAGCTAATTTCCTAGTGATTGAAGTCAACAACAACGAAGGGGATTGCCTAATTATAATGGGAAGGCTATGCTGAGTATAGTAGATGTGTACCTAGGGATCTGTGATCTTTCCTTGTAGATATCTAAGATAAATATTTATGGAAAGATCGAGAAGAATAAAGTTCCATGCATCACATATAGTGACTCATAGGGTGATGACATGGAAGAATGTTCAGCATTTCTTCCATGTAATCGGTGTGCCTAGTAAATACAAATTCAAAGGTACCTGTATGTAGCAATCACACCAGTAGTAGACACTCCGTGGTTTTGATAGCTACTAGGAAGAGCAAACTAATATGCATGGAACAAACTAAGAAAAATCATGCTAACAACGAAGGCATAGATACATTGGAATATGAGCGTTGCCAACTTCCACCCCTTAATCTAAGAACATCAGTTAGGAGAAGTTGGACACTTCTATGAAATTCAGATAGATGTTCATTATTTCAGATCTCTCCCTTGCAATCCAGTCATGGGGGAGATGGCCACCTATGCTAATCATTTGGGGCCCTTAGTTCTTTTTAAGTTTTTGTTTTACATGTTTTTGTTTTACACATTTTTGTCTTACATGTTTTTGTTTTATAATTTCTTTAACTTTTCTTGTTTTTGTTTTACAACTTTTCTTGTTTCATTTTTACAAATTTCTTCAACTTTTCTTGTTTTTATTTTTCAACATCATTATACTTTTTCATTTTATGTGTGTGTGTGTGTGTGTGTGTGATCCATCCTATAAGTTCGTCACCCAATAATTCTTCGGAATAATGGTGTGAACTATTTTCATGTTGATTGCTAATGTTTGGTTTTTACCTTTAAGTAATGATGTGGAAGCTAAGGTATGCTTCTTTTGATATGGCAGGCAATGAGTTCACTTCATCCATCCATCCACAAAGTATATGGTCTCTCTTGGCTTGGAAATGTATAGTCCCTCATAATAAGAACTTTAACGAACCAGTGACTGGGCACTTCTCAAACTAAGGAAAGACTCAAGGTTTGACAAGGGTGTGACTTCAAGGGAACTTGATGCTTATGTGTTGGCCATTCTCTTGGGTGCTTGGATGTTTTTTTCTCAAGTTTTCTTACCATTATGATGTTACCCAGTTATTGGAAGCTGAGACAATAAAAATAACAAGTCTTTGCATGGTGTGGTTCTCACGCATAAAAACACAAAACACAAAAAAGAAAAAAACAGAAAAAAGAAAAAGTGAGAATTCAAAGCACACCCCTTAGACGAATAATCCCTTGGGCTACAAGCACTGGTTATGGAACCAAAAATGTTTCCTCTAACTAAGGCCCTTCTCGCTTCCCATTCTCTTCTCCTTGTTTCATCGGAATGGTGGTGGCTCTTTGGAGATGCATTCTGGTTACTTAAGTGGATGGTTCGGCCGAATGCATTGATGCGAAGTCACTGGATGTGGTTGGTTTGAGCCTGGAGTTCAAATGAGATTTGCCAAGTCACATTAATCATGAACTACATAAGGAGCTATATACGACCTTGTTCTTGAGACTCCACTTCATTCTCTTCTCTCCACACTTCTCTCCATTATTCACCTCATTGCCAGTTGTATCATTAGTGTATATTTTGGTAGATACATTGTTTTCTTTTTTGGTATATTCTTGTGGTTAAGACTTTAACTCTTGTTCCACATGACATTCTCAGAGCTTATGAACTCTTTGCATGTGGATTTTTCAAGGCATTAAGGGCATGAGCCTGCTTTGGGGAGGACCCACTAACATTCCTATTTGGTGTACCAGTTAACTTATTTTCCATATCATTTTTGCAATTAATTTTATTTTTTTCATTTCCATCTTAACATCGATTTCATCAATGCTATAGTTGTCTCTTTTTATCTATCTTTCTTATTCCTTTTCTTTCTCCATTCTAACGCTACCAGAGGTTCGCGATTAGTCATGGGGGTACGGGGCCCATTTTTTTCTATTTTCTCCTAGCCCCGATTATTTTGATTTTTTTCCTAACCCCTACACCTTCAATATTCATCATTAATATATCTCCAGATCTATATCAACCAAACCACAACTCAGCCAATAGACCTTTCACCAAATCAAGGTATTAATTACATGATGATTCATTTACCCTTGCTAATAAAATATTGTGTTGTGTCTGCAGATGGTAATCATGCAACAATGGAGGGGATCTAGAAGGAACGCTTGGAATGGAGTAGCACTAAAGTAGCTATGCAAGGAGAAAGAATGATGGTGCTCTTATGGATGGACAATGAAAGGCACAATCTTGGTGTTGGCAGTAGCAACACTTCTTTCTCTTTTCTCTCTCAGCTGCCAACTAAGGCTTGATGTTAATGTAATAAGGTGTTCACTCTTGTTGTTATGAACACCAGTTTTGTTGTGTCTTGTAATGGTGATCAATTCATATGTCATCTCATTAGTTCCATTAAGTCAATAATCCCATACCTTCCTGATATTATTGTAAAGAACTCAAGGATGAGTTTTCATTTAGTCATGGGGGTATGGTGGGATGCGATATCGCATGAGCTGCGATATCGCGTATTCCCCTACTATCGCAGTGTGCCATCATATCTATAAATAAGAGGTGGCTCTCCCTTGTTTCCTCATCCTAGGCTAGACAGTAGGGAAACTCTGGCAAATTGATCACTCCAAAGATAGAATATTTTCCATGTGCCCGCGGTAGGAGTCCTAAAGTGAACAGATCTTTATTCGAGCAAATATTGTACCTAAACACAAGTTTGTGTATGGAAATAAAGAGGAGATTCTTGGATAAACCTTGCAGTGCATGGAATAGGATTTTATTATTGTTATTTATTACTTGTTATTTCTTACCTGTTATTTACTATTTTCCTTCTCAACCCTTCTCTCCTAGTTAAGTGCCTCAGTATGACTGCTTCGAGCACGCGCGTTACACGTGGTGATCCCAGCAATGATTAGTGTTTGGTAGCCACGGTTGCATCAATTCAGAGTGTGTACGATAAGTGGGAATGGATGCTAACACTAGGTAATTTAAACTTAGTTCATTAGTTAGAGTTAGTAATTAGTTTCTCAACCCTTTACCTTGTTAGCATAGGAGACAAAAACATAAAAAACTATAAAAATCATATACCTCGGACTTACTTAACCATACACCGTGACAACTACAAGTAAGTATAGGAAGACAATGAATGATTAACCCTAAGTTTTCCATGGGGCGTGTAGGCACTTAATCTGCGGAGTTCAACCGGATCGCACGTGCTACGCTTGTATTCGTATGGTTGAGTGTAGGGGTATGTTTCCACTCATCAATAGTTTTAGGACATGGTAGGCCTTATGTTTTAAAAGAAAACCTTTTTATGAATTTTTTATGTTTTTAAAATTTTTATAAGTATTTTTAGGTTTTAAATTTTTTGTCATATTTTTTATGGTTTATGTTCTTTGATAAAAAGGCATATAAGTCAAATTTTCAACAAGAGTAAATTTCAGGCTACAGGCAAAGTAAAGATTAAAACAAAGTGAAACAAAGAAAAAAAATGATGCATACAAAATGTAAACTAGGCTATGGAAGGTTATAGGAAAAATGGGCTATATGGTTACAAGTGCAAGGACAAGAAAATCAAGGGGATGCATCAATTATGCAAGTATTTCCTAATCTTTGATAGATTTTAAAACATGTATGGCCTAATTTGCATAATTTTGTAGTCCCCATTTCCTTCACTCACAATGTTGAAGGGGAGCTCTTTCTATGGGGAATTCATGGATCCATCATTGTTGGTCTTGGCCTCTTTTGTTTTCTCAGGCTTCTTGACTTTATGGTTGACAGTAGGAGTTTCTTCCTAAAGCTCCACTTTAGACCCTTGTTCAATATTAACATTGTTGACTACCAAGGAAACTGCACTATCACCGTGGATGGTGATTTCACCTTTCTCATAAGGTAGGTTCATCTCTTGATGGATCCATGAGGAAATCACTTGTAATTAAGCTAACCAAGGCCTTCCCAAGATAACGTTGAACCTTGGTGTTTCCTCCACCACCAAGAAATTGGCCATTATGGGGAATTGCTTCCTTGCCATAAAGTCTAAAGAAATTGAGCCTTATATGGCTACCCAAGATTTTTTGAAGGACTTAAGAGTGGTTGTTATGGTATGTTACCTTTGCTCTGTTAGGCCTAGATATCCCACAATGGTGTAAGGTATTACGTTTGTTGTGGCTTCATTATTCATTAGCATCAAAGTGTCATGTTGATAGGCCCCCATTGATGCAGCCTCATCGATCATGCCTTGTTTAGATGGTGTTGCCTCATTGACATAGTGTTAGTTGCATTGACAAGGCCCTGTCGACATAGCCGTAGAGCAAAAACTATAAATACAAGCTACTAGCTGTTTTTATGAGCATCCAATTCATAGTAGTAGCCAAACTCTTGTAGTTTTCACATTTGAAAGTTAGAATATTTTCCCGAGTGTCCACAATAAGAGTCATTGAGTATATGGATTATTATTTGAGCATTTTTGTACTTGAGCATGATAGTGTGTATGGTAATAAAGACAAGCTTTTTGATAAATCTTGTAGCATTCTAGATAGTTTAGATATTTATTCATGCATTTAATGCTTTTAATTAATTATTTAATGTTTTCTAGAAATTAATCTAATTAAGTGAGATAAGCTAGATATATTAAATACATAAGTATGATTACTTGAAGCATAACATGTGTTTGCATGGTAATCCCAGCAGTGTTATTACTTAGTGCACCTAGTAGCATAGCACTTCGTAACCCAACAGTGGATATCTAGGTTTAGGACATGTACAGAAAGTGGGACTAAATGCTTATGTTAGGATTAGCTAGAGACAAGTTAGTTAATTACATAAAATTAGTCATTAAATTACTTTATCTCTCTCTTCAAGCACCAAAGAACATAAAACATAAAATGACAAAAATCATATGCCTCAATTACACTTAACCATACCTTTATACTTCACAAGTGTAGTTGGGAAGACAATTGACAACCTTAGGGCAAGATTCACTTCCTAGAAAACTAGTGCACTAGAAACTAGAGAGTCCATGGAATTTGACTAGATCATGCATGAATGATTTGTGATTCATATGGTTGAGAATAGGGGTACCTTCACTGCTCATTATTGGTGTCATTGCCATGGACTCTATAATGTGTTTTATCTAGGTATAGTGAATATCATTAATATCATTATAAGAACCCCAAGGTTAATATCATTCCTAGATAATATAACTATAAAAGAACATTGACACTTTGTTTGTTTGCAAAATTTCTTCTTCTCACAGGTGAAATGATACAAAACTGCAAGTTCCACAAGAGTGCAAAGTAGTATATACTCATCCGGATGAGTTTTTGCTTGATTTTACCTTCATTCTACATCATGATGAGCAACTGCAATGGCATGATATGGAATGCAACATTGTATTTCCCCCTAATTGATCAGCGCCTAGGATGCTACTTCAAATACTTAAGAAGTTATACATCCATGATCTTTAAGAGGAGTACATTGTGTAGGATTATGACTTCCAGGACCACCATCCCACTGACACATAGTGCAAAAGAGATTGACATTAGGAGAGGCATCATGAAGATGCTAAGGGGAAATGGTCACTAATATCTTTTTCCTACTAAATCAAGATGACAATGAGGATCCTCCCTTTGAGGGCTGTCAACATGAAAGTTCTCTGCCCTTGGTTACTCATGATGAGAATGTAACCTTGAACCAACACTCTACAATCCATAATTCAATTTTAAATAAAGATGGTAGTCAAGGAAAGGGATCGAACAAGCATCAAGATGATACAAAAAATAATGAATGTGGTCATGATACCCAAGGGGGAGTTGGTAGATTTTATGGTGGAAGTAGTTCTCCTGTCTCTTCCTTCTCTTCATCTACATTTGCTTCTTCTTCCTCTTCTGATTTTAAAAGGCACCATAGAAGGAACAACTGTGATGGAGGTGAGCATTGAGGTAATACTACTAATTGCCATGCCCATAATAATCAAAGAGGTAGTTAATATTTTAGAGGTAGTTAAGATGATGATGATGAGCCTTTTTTGGTGACTTGAAGCAAGCTTAACATTGCAGAGGTAGTTAAGATTCCAAATAGGCATGTGAAAGATAGTCAGATCAAGTGCTTAAACATGAACAATGTGTCAAGATTTGAGGGGGGATATAACACTTATCCACAGACACATCTACAAGCTTTCCACAATGGTTGTGCTTTATAGAACATTGATAATGATTGGCAGAAACTCAAGCTATTCCCTAGGACACTCATCAAAGAGGCTAAAAGCTGGTACCAGTCTTTGGAACCAAAATTCATTCGTAGATGAAGTATAATTCTTGAACTATTGAGTGATAAATACTAGATGTACTTGAGCATGTCCAACCTAAGAAGACAAATCCAAGGCTAAAAAAAAGGAATACATGAACCCTTAGATGCCACCATGGGTAGATACTACTCCTTCTTACATTGATGCCATGGCCATGGTTATTCTTAAAGAAAACAACTTTGCCACATCATAGATGGGCTTAGAGTAAAAAAAAAAAGAACTCTTGAGGTTTATGCCCAAGGGAGATTATCTGATTTAAGAGCTTATGAAATACAAGGTTGATAGAACAAGTTGCAAAATAAGAAGGCGAATTGTGAAAAAGAGAAAATGTAGAAGAATATAATAGGGATCCTTCTATTAGAAAAAGAGAGATTCAATTTTGTGACAAGGAGAAGTCACCACTTGATAAAGTGGTGAACAAGAAAACCTTTCCCATCCAAAAATCTATGTTTGATATTTTGGAAAAGGCTAATAAATTATGGAAATTTTTGGATGAAAATTTCCAAACTTCTATGAAGATTATTTAAGAATCTAAAGAGAAAAATAGTAACTATAACTGCAGGAGGTAGAAAGAAGCTGAATATGCCTACTAGAGAGGAAAGGACAAAGCTTCTATAGTAGAAGTTGTGGAGATAAAATTTGATGATGATATTGGTTGTGACATTTGTCAATATGAACATCCTCAAGGATGTTGTCCTATGGTGTCACACTTACAAGAGTCCAGGATGTACACATTGAATTCTCAACTAGCACAAAGGCAAGCACCCAAGGCAATCCTAAGTAGTTCCAACAACAACAACAAGCTTACTACCCAAGTGGAGCCCCACCACAACCATATGAATAATATCAATAATGGCACCAATCACAATCATGGAAAATGCCACTTCCAAGACAATAGTACCCTTTTAGGCAACCATATCCATACAAGCACTATGTTCAACAACCTATTTCTCCAAGAAGTTCTACAAGCCACACCTCATTTTAGCATCACTATTAACCTCTAGAGTACCATTAAACTCATTCATCATCTACTTAAGGAAAACACCCATACCCATACCACCCTCTGCATCTATCTACACACATCCCTCTACCCTCAACCTAGTTACCTTTTGTTTCATCCATGCAGGGTGAAATTCCACCACAACCATAGTAATGAAATGCTACAAGGGTTGTACATTCATAATTAGCTTTTCAACCGAGTGGTTTGGATAATCAATCTAAAAAATGATCATTTTTTGGTCCAATAGTTCTCCCAAACCCTCAAAACCTAATGTGGCTAGTCATCCTATATCCCCAACACCCTCATCCTCTACATCAAATATCTTCAAGTGCCCTTCAAACCAAACACCACCTCAAATATGCACTTGTTGATGTCAACACTCCAATGCTCTCATGGGGCCATGATTATCAACATCTCTATCTCTCTCTCTTAATAACAACAATAAAAATCATGTGAGTAGTTGGTGTTTAAACTATCAGGTGGTGGTCAATCATTAATGGTAACAATTACAATCATTAATGATGATAGTTACAATCATTAATGATGATAGTTACAATCATTAATGGTAACAATTACAATCATTAATGGTGGTAGTTGTGATCGTTAATGGTGGTAGTTATGATCGTTAATGGTGGTAGCTTCGAACATTAATGGTAGATGTTTTGGAAGTTATGGACATAGTGGACACTTAAATTAGAGAACATAGATATCATTATGGATGGCCGTAGTGGCTATAAAATTAGTCTAGAGGGGGGG
>MNCI01002312.1:202698-276564 GCA_015680685.1 Gnetum montanum
GGGCTTTTGAAGGAGGAAGGGGAAAGAGTCTCAAAAATAGACTCTAGCTATTAGTCAAGAGGGGCAGCTTCCTCTTCACTAAGCAATAGTTTTCTCTTTTCTTTTATTTTTTGTATAGGTTTCTAGTTGATCTTCGAGAAGGGTCCAAGCCAAGAGCCAGTGGCTCAAAATTGGATCCTTGTGGGTCTTCTCAATGATGGCAGAAGCTTGTCATGATGGTGCAGACATGGGTGAATGATCTTCCTCTATGCAGTGGTGCACAAAAGGTGGAAAATTGTAGTAGGCTTCAAGAGCTACAGTTGCTACCCTATGCAGACTGTAGTAGGTAGTCTCTTTCACTCTCTCTCCCTCTCTCGTGGCAATCATGGTCTTCCTACCTAGCAGTGGATTCCATTGGCAATCATAGAGCAGTAGCATCAGCAAGACCAGGGAAAATTTAGTTTTTTTAATTACTTATTGTATTGAAGATAATTATTTAATTTAAATTCTAGATTTCTTTCTAGTTTATTATTTGCAAAAGGTCACATAGCCCTCTCCAGCTAAGACTATTCTCAGGTTTCCATACCCATACGGGAGGCACCCTAGGCATTAGTCTCCTAAAATAAGTTTTCTTTCTCGATGTTGGTATGACCAAAATTTATGCATCAACATCTTTTTGGTACTAGAAGGAGGGCCTTTTCCCAACCTTTTATTTATCAGTTTTTTTTGTCGTTTCTTTGACCATTGTTATCCCATTTTCTAAAATATTTATTTTCTATCCTTTTCGAGTCCCTATTCTATTTTTATTTCTTGAAAATTTTTATTTTTCTTGTTTCAAACTTGTTTTATTTAAATTCCTATTTTTAGCCATTGCCTTCAAAAATATTTTTAAAGAATTTTCAAGCCTTTTTTTTTCTTGTTCTTAGAAGTTCGTTTCTTGAAAACTTTTGGGTCTCATCACCCATTTTTCTTTAATTTTTTTCCTTGTTGTTTTTTTTTTTAAATCCTTGTTTCTAATCCCATTTTTGAATCTATGTTTTGGTGGTCCTTAACTTAATCTTGGGTTAGGTAAGGTGGTTTTATTTGATTATGCAATTTTAGGTTTATTTTCCTAAAATCTTGCATTTTATTCTTTTCCCTTTTAATTTTATAAGTATTTTAATTTTATACATTTATTTTTCTTTTCAAAAAATATATATATCTTTCTAATATTTTATTTTTTTATGCAATTTCATAGTTTTATTCTAACAATTATAATTTATAGTTCTATTTTATGAGTGAACTCTCCTCTGCTTCTAACCAACCAATCACTAGTCTCTTTGCATTAAGAAAACAACAAGCCTCACATTTTTCAAGTTTTATTCCTAGGAGAACTTGAACTAGGATGGCAGCCAATCAACTCCTGGCATCCTTGGCCAGTAACTCCTTTAACTTTACTAACTACCAAGAAATCCCAAAGTCACTCCAGAACATAAATTTGTTCTACGATCCTACAAACCCTACTAGTGATGCCTACCAACATATATAATGTTTTGAAACCTTACTAGGCATCCACAACATTGTCCAAAACAATGTGTCATGTAGGGTATTTGTGATAAATTTTAGAACCAAAGCAACCAAATGGTTTCTAATGCTCCACAATGCCTCTATTAACTCATGGAAAAAGTTCAAAAATAACTTTTTGATCCAATTTAACAAATTCACAAGCCTTGCCATAGCATCTATCAATTTCACCAACTTAAGAAAGCTACTTAGGGAAAATATTAGGGATTACAATCTAAGATTCCTTCACCAACTTGCCTATGTGCCAAGTGAGATGCATCCACAACTCGATGGCACCCTCAACTTTTACCTTTCTACCATCGATCCATTCTTTTCCTATGCCATCAAATTGGACCCTAACATAATAGAAATATAGGGAGAAATGGCTAAATCTATGGAGCTAGAACAAATTACCCTTATGAACAACATTCAAACCTAGTTTGGAATGATGAGCATTAGCAATCCTATGCAACCTAGTCCTCTACCTCTACCAACTTTCCCAATGACAAACACTATGTTCCAAACTCACATTCAGCTTCAAATGGCTCAGCCAAAAAATAGTTATTTTCAAGGTCCCACATCTTCTCCATTCCTACCATCTAACACTGGTTTGAATGAGGATTAATCAAAGGCCTTAGTTCAGTCCATCATAAACCCAAATGAGGTACCTAATCCTATTGAACCCCCAAGTCATACTCAAATGATCCAAATACTAAATTCACTTCAAAAAATTTCCAACAAAGTAGTTGAACTAAAGTGAAACAACAACAAGGGTCCTATAGAACTAGAAAAGCCTAGTTCATCAGTCAATTATTGTTACCTCCACAACACTAGGAAACATTCTGAGAAGACTTGTCCCCAATTTTTAGCATTATATGGCAACAATACCCAAGGTCAAAAAAATGGAAAACCTCCTATTATGGTCTGTAATGTACCTCATGAAATAGAAAATGAAGAGGTTTCCTCATTAGAGTAAGTTATGGTAAACAACCCTAACCCACCTATTGCTTACTACCATAGACTTACTAACATTATGAACAACCCACAACAACAAACTAGGACTAACCCTTACACTCCTCCAAACAGAATAGCTCCTAGTCAAAGTAACATAAATACTCAAATTGGGTCATCTTAAACAAACGCTCCACAACAATCAAACCCACCTTCTATACTTAGAAGAACTCCACCTCAACAAGAAGCTAAAGATAAACATAAGACTTACGATCTAGTTGAGGATTTGAAAAAAATTAAAGCTAACATCTCAATGTATTACCTTTTACAATTTAACAAAATGAAAGAGGTAGTTCAAGAGATAGTTCATACACCTAAAAGTAGAAAAGAAAAATCTGCAATCCTCGAAAGGCAAGTTCACTTCATAGAAAGTCCTAACACATTATTAGTACAAAATGTAAACAATTCCATGATGAGCAAGAAAGAGCAGCCTCCTTTCCTAACAACTCTAATTATTTTAGGAAAGAATGTTCACAATTGTTTGATGGATTTTGGAGTGACTGTCAGTGTCATGCCACTTGAGGTATGTAAGACTTTAGGAGCACAAATCATACCACAAATGAAAAATGTGATTCAACTCGATGGGTCCAATGTACCTATAGTAGGGCCATTAAAAGGAGTGAAAGTGCAAGTTAAAAAATACCCTACGTTCACATGTTACAAAAATATCCTAGTAGTTGACATGTCACCTACCTATGGTGTGCTCCTATCTAGGACTTTTAGAAATAAGTTTGGGGCCTTCTTTAGGTTAGATTTTTTAGAATTATTAAACCATATCAAAGGAAAATATGAATACATGACTATACCTCAAGAACCCTTCTACAAACAAGTAGTTACAACCTTGGATCAACAAAATCAATCTTTGGAAGATCAAAATGTTAATCTTTATGTCGAGCTAATTGAGGTTGAGCATAGTGAATATGTTGAAAATGACTATGTGAGTGGAACTACAAAACATCCTATCTCTCATGCAGATCCCATCCAATCCTATCAAAGTTCTAGAGAAGGTAAAGAAAGCTATGGAGACACATTGCCTTATCAACAACATGATGGATGTCATCTAAGTGATCCACCACCTTTAGGGGAAGATAAATATGTAAGTAAAACCCTACCTTTTAAAACATTTGAAGGTGTGCTAAATTTTAACAACACATCCATGGAACATTCTCCTAGAAAGGCTATATCTGATGTCCCACCAAGACCTAAACCTATCATTGAAACTTATCTTAAAGGAAGACTTGATACAAGCAAGTTAATATTAGGTCTTGATTTTCATAATCTTAAGCATTGAAAAATTGTTAAACAACGTCTTGACATGAAGCACATTGGTGAAGTCTTTAAGATAGGAGACCTAGTCTCGAAAAAAGGTAGAACATTTAACCAAGAAAATCTTCAAGGTAAGTTCTCTCCTATGTGGTTAGGCCCATTTCAAATTAAAGACATTATTGGCTCCAATGTGTACAAGGTTGCTGATGTGAAAGGACATAAGTTACCTAGAAATTTTAATGCATTCCATCCAAAGCATTTCTACTCAAGTGCCCCACGTGGACACCTAGTAGATTCTTAGTTGCATGTTTTCTTCCTCTTAATCATGAATTTGATTTGTATATAGTTGCATTTGCATATTTTCTTTGCATTTCCATCATTTCTTTCTTGGCATATTATTTTGATTTTTTCTTTGCATATGATTTTAATAATCATTATGGTCTTTTGAGTTACTAGGCGTTGGGTCATCAGAACACCATTCGAAAATAAAATTAGTATAATGCTTTATATAATATTTCTTATTACTATTACATAAAATCTCTCTTATACTATATATTTCAATAATGCTTTGATTCTTTCCAATCTTTTTCAAGGTTTTAGTTTCTATAGTTATATTGTATTATGGAGTATGAGATTTGTGCTAACTTATCATGTAAGCATCATGATCATGTGAGTGTAGGATAGGTGATGTTGGAGAATGGTTAGCCATAATCACTAGGTGACCTTGGAAAATCCCACATTACCTCTTATAAGCCCTAGGCCTCAAGTGTGATGTCCATGGTTACCTTGTGAAAAATGGGGTAAAGTGTGTTCATTTCCACTTGAGAACCCTTAGCCACCCAAGAGACCTTCTATGATGCTATCAAATTGCAATTAAAGGAACATATAAGAGGGTTGAACTGCACCATGGGCAAAATTTCCTCAAAAAGAAAAAAAAAGGAATGAGGACCATGTTCATTGGCAGTGTAATAAATTCTTACGTGTGATGGGGTTTGGCAGCTATCCTAACCCTAACCTCCATTTCCCGTTTTGAACCTATTTCCAAAAAAAAAAAAACGGTTCTAAGGAAAAATCCAAAATTTGTGACTAGCCAGGATTTAATATGAGCCTATCCTCCTCATTAAGTTTAGTATGGGTCTTGTGCTCAAAGTAGTCTGCATGTTTTTGACTTTTACTTTGTAAGAAGATTGGGAAAAAATCATAATTATATATTTTAATTATATATAGATATATGTAGTTAAAATAAATAAAATTATATATTTAGAGTTTAATTAAATAAGATGGTGTGGTTTCGATGTCCCACGTCTAGTTCTCTTTTGATTATTTGGTTATTTTAATCATGTTTAGGTTAATATAGTTTACTTTAAAGTTTCCATTTTCTTGTTTTGTGATGTTTGCAATTCTCTACCTATTGCATCTCCTTTTAAAAATTTCTGTGTTCTTGTTCCCTACATTGGCATGCAATTAAAATTTTGGGGGCTAAGTGTTGATGTCAACACTCCCATGCTCTCATGGAGCCATGATTATCAATGTCTCTATCTCTCTCTCTT
The DNA here is from genome assembly GCA_015680685.1 of Gnetum montanum. Lineage (NCBI taxonomy): Eukaryota > Viridiplantae > Streptophyta > Gnetopsida > Gnetales > Gnetaceae > Gnetum > Gnetum montanum. The sequence continues at coordinate 208,047 of MNCI01002312.1, forward strand.
AATAACCATAATAAAAATCATGTGAGTAGTTGGCATTTAAACTATCAGGTGGTGGTCAATCATTAATGGTAATAGTTACAATCATTAATGGTGATATTTACAATCATTAATAGTAATAGTTACAATTATTAATGGTGATAGTTACAGTCATTAACAGTAATAATTAAATCATTAATGGTGGTAGTTACGATCATTAGTTGTGGTGGTTTCGGACATTAATGGCAGATGTTTCAGAAGTCATGGACATAGTGGGAACTTAAATTAGAGAACATAGACATTATTATGGATGGCTGCAGCGGCTATAAAATCAGTCTAGAGGGGGGGCTTTTGGAGGAGGAAGGGGAAGGAAGGGAGTCCCAAAAACAGGCTTTGGCTATTAGTCTAGAGGGGAAACTTCATCTCCACTAAGAAGTAGTTTCTCTTTTCTCTTCTTTTCTGTACAGGTTTGTAGTTGATCTTTGAGAAGCATCCAAGGTAGGATCCAGTGGCTCAAAATTGGATCCTTGTGGATCTTCTCAATGATAGCAGAATCTTGTCATGGTGGTGCAAATGTGGGTGAATGATCTTCCTCTCTACAGTGGTGCACAAAAGGTTGCAGATGGTAGCAGGATTTAAGAGCTGTAGTTGCTACCCTATGCAGACTACAATGGGCACACACACACACACACACACACTCTCTCTCTCTCTCTCTCTCTCTCTCTCTCTCTCTCATGGCGATCACGGTCTTCCTGCCTAGCAATGGATTCCATCGGTAATCATAGACTAGCAGCATTAGTGGGACCAAGGAAAATTCAGTTCTTTTAATTACTTATTTTATTGAAGATAATTATTTAATTTAAATTCTAGATTTTTTTCTAGTTTATTATTTGCAAAAAGCCACATAGCCCTCTCCAGCTGAGACTATTCCTAAGTTTCTATACCCATACGGGAGGCATCCCAGGCAATAGTCTCCTAAAATGAGTTTTCATTCCCTGTGTTAGTGTGACCAAAATTTATGCATCAACAACACTATGATGTTAACTCATGCTATTTTTGATTAGATCAAGGCTAGCAATCTTTTCACAAAAATATCTAACCTAAGAAGTCCACTCATTTACTTACAAATCACTAAACATGAGCCATGCAAGGTCCTTCTTGATTATGATTCCAGTGTGAATCTCATCTCCCATGACATGTATAAAGCTTAGAACCTACCACCTCTCAAGAAGATCAACATCCATTTGGAATTGGAAAACTAGTCAATCACTATTCCTTTAGGACTAGTAGAGGAAATTGTGATCATAATTAGTGGGTGGTCCTATCCTATCAATTTTTTGGTGATCAAGGTTGAAAACTGCAAAGGTGACTTTCCCATCATTATGGAAAGGGAATGGTTAAGCAAAGTTGATGCGCAAATGGGCATCAAGGACCTTTCCTTGGAAATATCCAAGGAAAATGAATTTGGAAGGCTAGAGAAGTAGCATGTTCCATACATCACATATAATAATAATAAGTGCAATTACATGTAGAACTTATGGTCCATCAAAAGCACATATATTAAATCATGTAATAAGGGTCCATAAGACATAGATATTCAAAGGTATATGTACATATTACCACAAAACAAGAGGGCATCTAGTGGCTAATAGTTGACTCTGATAGTAGCACATTATGCATGGAACCAACTAAGAGCCTAACATGTGCTTATGTCAAAGCCATGGATGAACTTGAGCAAGTTCATCACCAACTCTCCAATGATGAAGATGATGATACCTATTGGGGAGAGTTGGAAATTCCTAATCATTACAAATAGAAGCCCCTAGAGTTAAAAACTCTACCAACTAGCATGAAGTATGCATTTTTGAACAATGGCAAGCCAATCATAATCAATGCCAAACTTGCTCTTGAATAAAAAGAAAAGCTATTAAAGGTAATTAACAAATGACCAATAGCCTTTGCTTGGTCATATCCTAAGGTAATTGGAATCAATCCAAGGATATGCTAGCATCGCATCTACACTAACCTTGTCATGAAACCATAAAGGAGGTTGAATCCCAAATTGAAACAAATCATCAAGGAGGAAATAAAATAACTCCTCAAGGTGGGGTTCATTTATCACATTGCAGATAGTGAGTGGGTTAGCCCACTCATAGTTGTGCCAAAGAAAAGTAGAAAGTGATGGGTCTGCATTGATTTTAAGCTATTGAACATGGAAAAATTTAAATATCATTTTCCATTACCATTTATGGACCAAGTGTTGGACACTATCTCTGAGCATTGCTATTATAACTTCTTGGATGGTTATAGTGGCTATAATCAGATCCAAATTGTGCCAAAAGATCAAGCTAAGATAACATTCATGAGTTCATGGGGGACTTTTGCATGTTGTCAGATGTTGTTTGGTCTATGAAATACCGTTATAACATTTTCATGCCTAGTCCTTTGTATTTTCCAACAGCAAATTGGTAGTGGAGTAAAGGCTTTCATTCATTACTTATCTACCTATGGGGCTACATATAAGCAAGCCCTGGACTACATTAAGCAAGTATTAAAAATATGCATCACAACAAACCTTAGGCTCAATTGGCAAAAAATCTATTTAATGGTCCAAGAAGGCATAGAATTACTCAACCAAAGATAGACGTAGACGTAGAAAAAATAAGGATCATCCAAGGAATCACATGCCAACTAGAGATAGTTAAAGATGTTTGATCATTCCTTGGACATACTGGCTACTATCGACGATTCATAGAGAATTTCTCTAAGATCACAAAGCTATTGGTAGAGCTTATAAAGAAAGATGCTCTATTCATTTGGACCAAGAAAGGTGAACATGCATTCCAACAATTAAAGTAAAAGTTTGTAGAAACTCCAATTCTATAGTTACCAAATTGGTCCAAACCATTTCACATAATGACAAACACATCTAATTATGCTTTAGGAGTAGTGCTTACATAGTTGGATGACAACAAACATCCATATTACATTCATTATGCAAGTCAAAGCATTGTGGGGGCATAGTTGAATTACACCACAATAAAAAAAGAATTAATGGTAGTGGTGTATACTCTTGAAAATTTTAGACACTATGTGCTTGGTTATAAAGTATTTGTGCACACAAACTATAACAACATCTGCTTTCTAATGAATAAGCCAATGATGAGTCCCCATAACATACGGTGGCTCATGATCTTGTAAGAATTTAATCTTATAATGATAATCAAAAAGGATTTGAGAATGTGATCACTGACCACCTCTCTTGATTAAGATAGGATAACAAATAGGAGGAGAGCCCACTCTCTAATCAATTTCTAGATGAACTCCTCCTTACAGGTGCAATAAATGACCAAGTTCCCATAGAAACAAAATGGTATGATGACATCATCACTTACCTTCTTACTCAAGAAATGCCACAAGGTTTTGACTTTAGGAATAAATAATAGTTTCTTCATTGGGAAAAATACTTCATGAAAATCAATGGACACCTTTACAAGGTGTGCATTGATGTCTTGGGTTGTTGGTATGTTCCTATTGTAGATCAATTGTGCGTGCTCTAGGATGCTCACAAAGGCCCCTACAAAGGTTACTATGTAGGGAGATGCACATCCATAAAAATATTGATGGAAGGATACTATTGGCCTACAATCTCTAGGGATGCCCACTAGTTTGTTTGATCTTGTAAATGTTGTTAAAGAGATGGTGGGATGATCACTCAAATGGAGGATCCAGCATAGTGGATTCAACCACTGAAGCCCTTTGACATATGGGGAATAGACTTCATGGGTCCCATTACACCCATGTCCAATAGAAACACATATATCATCGTAGTAGTTGACTACTGCATCAAATGGGCAGATGCAATAGCCGTCACTGATTAGACATCATCAACAACTACTAGATTTATCCAACAAAATGTTGTCAATAGGTTTGGGGTGCCATGTGTACTAATTTCTAATAATGGAAATCACTTCACAGGTGCCAATTTTAGAAAGTTGATGCAACATTTGGGGGTTGAGCATAAATTAATAACACCCTATTACCCCAAGCCAATGATCAAGCAGAGGTAACCAATAGAGAGATTACAATGATCCTAACAAGGACGATAAGCAAATATGAGAAAGATTGGAGCAAAAAACTTAATGATGCCCTATGCACCTACCACTCAACATGGAAGATTCCTATTGCTACTCTAACTATGATTTAGTGTATGGAAAACTTCCAATGCTCTTGATTTAATCTAAGCTCTGTACACTTTCAACAGATAGTGAACTAAATCTTGACCTAAGCCTAGCACTAAAATAAAGATTGATTAACCTCAACATGCTAGATGAAAACCAATTAGTGGCCCTATCACAAGGCATTCAATAAGCAACAACATGACTAAAGAATATGAAAAGTAAAATTCCAACTAGAAGATAAGGTTATCTATTGGAAACCCACACATGTACAATAGAAAACTAAGTTTCAGACATTATGTAAGGGACCTTATATAATTGCTAAAACCTTTTTCTTTAGGGGCATGACCATATACACACCTGAGAGCCCAAATAAAAGGTAGTTGATCAACATCCAACAAGTAAAGCTTCTCCATGAACCTAAGCAAGCGAGTGCCACAAATACCTCAATGGATGGATAACCACATTCAATTTTTCATATCTCATTCTTCCAACTTAGTTTTAGGGGAGATGCTCATCCATGCTAATCATCGACATTTCCTCTTATTTTTTCTATTTTTTGTTTTCCACATTTTTGATTTTGCAAGTTATTTATTTTACAACTTTTTGATTTTCAAATTTTTTCCTACTTTTACACCATTTTTTATTTTACACCATTGTTAGTATGTTTGAATCTTCATTGAATATTTTACACTTTCTTATATATTTTACTTTGTTTAAGTGTGATTTTCAAATTTTTGCTAATAAAAGTGATTTATTACCAATAGGACATCATGGTGTTGTGGCTACTACTAATGGTGGTTTGTGCTTTATGTTTGGTTTGCTAATGTTTGATTTCTATATTTGAATTTTTATACCAATGACTTAGTCATGGTTTCATTTTCATGGAATAGGTAGTGAGTCCACGACATCTAACCATCTACAAACTCTATGGTTTTCCTTATTTTTGAAGTTTAAGGTCCCTTTCATTAAATCAAATTTAATAAATTTGTGACCTTGGTAGTTTCTAGAATTGGGAAATATTCAAAGGTTTGAATAGGTTGTGATTTCAAGGGAACTTAATACTAATTGTACTCTTCTACTTACTTGAGTGCTTGAGTGTTCTCATTGACTTGTTACCATTCCATGTTCTACTAATAGGAAGTCAAATGAAGTCTTTGCATGGTGTGGTTTCCATCCAAAAAAAAAAACACATGATGGAAATTAAAAGCAGACCCCTTAAACAAATAAACAAGCTAAAATACCATAATATTTTGGCCCTCAACATTGCAACTATAAATATGGCTAAGTGTCAAAATGGTGGTACTTTGCCCATATTTTTCCAAGTGTTGAGTGTAGTCACCTCCAATTGCCAGATTTGCAAAAATTTTCTAAGTGTTAGAATGATGGCACTTTTGCAGATTAACATATCACATTATTACGCTACATAGCGTAGCACAATGTAGCACCCTATTGAAACACCCCAAATTTCAAGGACATCCTTGCTTCACCAGGTCTTCAAAATTCAGGCAGCATTAAGTCACTTTAGCAAGAAGTGGATGTTTTAAGTTTAGGCTATACAGTTTGGCAAATTTTCTAGCTAGGTAATCCATCCAGCTAATAGCCCACTTAGAAATGATGTGGAGAGTTGACGACGGTGCTCAAAATGCACAAAATAGTTTGGCAGGTTTTCTAAGTCAACGAGTTCTCTACACTACGCCATGCTATATAACGTAGCAAGCTTCAGGAGATAGTTGTTCAAATAGTCAACTGTAAATTGTTACAAGACGAGATGCTATGCTACACAGCGTAGCATAGCATAGCAAGAGAAAGATAGGAAGGCTTGGCTTACATGGTGATTTCCGATCGCACTGAGTTAGCACCTCTGGCCTTTGAAAATAGTTGCTTCACTCGACTCCAAGTTCTTCAGCAATGGCTCCTTCACCAGAAAGTGGAAAACTTAGCAAAAAGTAGGCCATGTCGGTTGCTACACTACGTAGTGTAGCACAGTGTAGAAACTCTATGGGAATAATGAAAGGCATCTCAAAGGGCAGGATTAGCAAGTCTGCAACTTTTGCAGTGCAAAAAGTGAAGTTTTCAGATTATCGACATTTTTGCAACTAAGGCCAGCTGCTACGCCATGCTATGCTACGTAGCGTAGCATAGCATAGAAAACATGTAATAAACATTCAATGTGCTTCAAAGGTCTCGAACACATGCAGCAGGATGTAACGCAAGTTTTTGCTTCGAACTGATGGCTACGATACGCCCATGTGCTACGCTACAAAGCATAGCATGGCATAGCAAAAAATTATGCCACATCAATGTACTTCACCTAATTGCACCATTGGCACACATCTCCAAGCTTTGATGACACAATTACAGCATGGTAGGTTCGCAATTACAGCATGGTAGGCTCGTCCAATGGACATGCATGCCCATGCAGCATAGACAAGTCAACATAGACCCAAGACACGTGGTGTCCAACCCGCATCTTTCACATGCCCTTGGTCTGATAAATACCCCAATGAGCAATGCTTGAAGGGGGTTATTTTGGTGGACAATTCAGTCACTTGGTAATTTTATTAGCTGGCAAGTTAGCATTGCATTCTTGAGCATTGTAAACATCTTTTTTGACATTGTAAATAGTTGACACTCTCATTTGGCATTTTCTTCTAATATTTCTTGCTATCCTCATAGCATTCTGCATTGTTAACCCCTGAGTCCATGTTCAAGCATACAACTATCTTGCTCTAAACATCCTAGTTATTCTTGGGATCCCTATGCCCCTTAGCGCTATGCAACCAATTGTATCCACCTTGACAAAGAGAAGTCACATTCTTGAAGCGGTGCATCTTTCTAATTGTATTTTAGTTTTTTTTCTTGCTTATCATTGCAATTTTACATTATTTTTTGTCTCTTTTGCATTTAAAGTTATCATTTTATGCTAGAAATCTTATTTTTGAATTATCTATTTACGAAAGGTTATAATAACACCGACTAAGTCCCTGTCTGATCGACCAGACTATTCAGGGTGCCCCAGTTTCATTTTATTTAGCATGACCCTCGTGCAGATCTGAGGTTAAGACTATCATCAACCTATAACCTCTTGGCATTTTCTAGTCACCAACGTTTTCGGTCGTTATAGTTTTTTGGCACTAGAAGAAGGGCCTTTGGTAACTTTCCCATGTTTTACGGTAGTCCTGCGAGTGTTCTGCACCCTGATACACATTAGCGTAAATGCAACACCCTTTTGTGGTTGTTTACGCATCGTGTGGTGTAGATCAGTTTATTTGACGGTTCCTCCAAAATCTAGCAGGACATAAAGCCTTCGATGTCTAGTTAACTTGTTTGTTTTACAGTAATCTTGCACATGTTCTATACCCTATCATGCACTACCGTAAATGCGACATCCTTTTGTGGTTGTTTACATATCGTTTGGTACAGATTGGTCACCTTGACAGTTCTTTTGGAACCCTGCAGGACATAAAGCCTTAGATTATCGCTAGATTTTCTTGTTTCTATTGTTTACAATCCTTTTGGGTTCATAACAATGGCTGTCACAACTACCGCTATTACTACTGCTAACTTTGAGGTTCCTCTCATGGTCCAACGCACCACAAGTGCTGAGTGACTACCCAGCCCAGGGCTGGGGCCATGCCAGTCTCACAGGATCCAAAACCGAGGACCCGAAGGCTTGGCTAAACAACATGAACAATACAACTTCCTCTACACTAAGGTGTAGGTAAACCTACCCCTAGATGCACAAGAGTTTGAAGAGAAGCATAGCTTCGAGTTCACCTATTGCAACAGGAAAGAATTTATTCCTAATCCTAATGCTTTCATCCCTTTGACACAAGCGCAAGAATGGCTTTTAGATCAGTTAATATGTCTATCTAAGCCTGGTGAGGCTCAAGATGTAGCTTCTCATCATGATGAGGTCTTCCAAGATGGATATAAGGAACTAGATTCTCAATCTGATGGGGGAGGTCAAGCCAACCCCATCACTGTCCCTCCTACCCAGTCCTTCTAGATCAATTTGTTGACTATTGTCGCTCCCTTCAGGATCACAGCCACACCACTCCAGCCTACGATCCCACCTATCATGGGTAGTCATACCATGCCCGTGGCATACCAAAATGGCCACACCCCTATTTCAACCTCAATCGCCATTCCTCCACAAGTTATTCATCAATCCCTTTTTGCTTCACAACATGCACCAATTATGGCTACCCTGCTACATGTTCATACCATACCTACTTCATAGTCATACGCAACTGTTGTTTCCATTCCTACATTCACATCTGTCCCACCAACCGTGGCAGGCCCAGGCCCATCCACATGGTTGACCCCATTCACTTCTTCACCTGTTCCACAACCATTGCAGATGTCCAATTATGTTCGTCCTCAGGCCTACCAAACCCTCCAAATAGTACAACACAACACGGGGCTATGTTCTATTCCACCAGTGAAACAAGTGGTCTACCCGACAGCCCAACCCACGGTTTCTACTCCAACAACACCACCTACTGGGTGGTGGACAATGCAAGAAACACTGTTCATAGGGGCCATCCCAATGGTACCACTGATGCGTCACATTTCCATCCCCTCCATTCCACAGATGAGAGTTGCTTTAGTAGTTCCCCAGCAGTCCACATCGTCGTAGAGTTTGGATCAAGCTTTCCAACTCATCCAGACCCTTACTGAGAAAATAAAACACCTCAAAGCTATCGGGTCTGACACGGTACAAGTCATGGACTTTTACCAGGATGATCCCATTAGCCCTACCATCCTTGCACTAACGTTACCCCCAAGGATGTCCCTCTCACACTTCACAAAGTAGAATGGGGAGGGGGATCCCAACACACATCTTATTACGTTTAGGTTTGAGTCTCTCCTATTGTAACAATGGTCACATATAATTATTCATGTCTTTGCTATGTCCCTAGCCGATAAGGCCTTGGATTGGTACCGCATGCTGCCACGCTCATCTATTTCAACTCTAGAGGAGCTTCTGACCTAGTTTGTGACACATTTCAAGTATAACTTGAAGCTGGAAATCACGCTGGATCAGTTGATGAGTGTGAAGCAGGATCCTCTAGAGCTGGTCCAAAAGTTCATCTAGTGTTGGAGCACAACCTTTAATGAAATTCGTGAGCCCATCGCAGAGGCCCACTTGCTGGTCATTTTTAAGGGTGTAGTGAGACTTTATCAAGTCTAAACTGTACTACCTTGCTCCTTGCAATCTTAGTCAAGCCTTCACTCAAACTAAGAGTATACAAGATGCAGCCGAGGCAAGTAAAGATCCAGCCTACATCTCCTACAAGAACACCTTCACAAAGAAGGACAAGGGTAAGGCCCCAACAACCACAATGGCCACTATGACAACTGAGGCGAAGCCCAAACCTAACAACAATGGTAACAAGAACAACATGAAACTGGCCGTACCCGCAGCTAACCCTGCGCCCAAGTAGGGTTACGCATCACAACCTGCCATACCTACACCCAAGACATCGGCGCAACCTAAACCTAACTTTGAACGTAAAGATTGCTCAAAGTATACCCTGATACCTATCAAACCTTCAGAACTTTTGAAGTAGCTACTAATAGCAAGGCACATCCAACACAAGAAGATGTCAGAAGAGGGAATCAAGAGACACAACGATACTATGAGCTCCTTAGGAACCCCTCTTTGGCCTTGCCTAATGAGCCTCCAATTCCTAATGGCTTCAAGCTAGATCGGTTTTGTCACTACCACCAATAGTGTGTTTACAACACAAATTACTGTCTAGCGTTGCAAGATGACATCCAAAGGTTGATTGATTAGGGGAAATTGGTGTTGGATGAGAGCAACCCAGTACGTCCTGAAAATAAATCTTTACATGTGTACATGGATCCCCTTAACACCAACAATGATGGTTATGTTGTCAACACCATCGACATTGACAACGATCCTAGGCTACCCCAACAACCATTTGTGATATGTGTGCCTCAACGTAACACACAAGCACCATGAGTGCTTGGTCAAGGCTCGCAGTAACCGTTTGTCCTGAGAGTCCCTTCATGGGCATCCACACCCATGCCACCTATTAGCAAAACCATGCCGCCCCACCCATTAACACCATTAGCTTCGTTTATCATTAGCGGGCCAATGCCTTCAATAGCCCCCTCCTTGCATAAGACAACTAAACAACCTTCTCATCCTAAAAAATAAGAAGTGCTTTTCGTAGGTGAGACATCGAAGGGAAGTACTACCCCAGGTGTCTCCAAGCCTACATCTTCACCCCCTGCATTTGTTCCTTCATCACCAAAGATGAACATTACCACAACCACATAGTTAGCGTCACCCTACCCAAAAGGGTCTGAACCTAGATCCAAAACTTCCCCTCCTTGGGAAATTCATCCTCTGGGACGAATACAATAAGAGAAAGGTGGTAAATAGGGGGGTGGGCAGGACCTCTTTGATGCCCTCACTCAGGTCAAACAAGCTTTAGAAAAAAACACTACATTGAGCTTGTACAAACTAATCATGACATCTGTCCCACACTATGAGGCTTTGATCCGCATGTTGAAAGTGATTCCGGTCAATGAAGACATGCTAGTGGAAGAGGAAGCGATCCACTTGGTCATGCTTCCCTCTGCACCTACAGAGCCAGAGCCATTCCAACTAACTTTATATGAAAGTTCTATTAGGGAAGATCCCAAAAGGGGTTAGGTGACTACAACACCCCTATTCATCACAATTCGGGTTATCCAACACCAGATCCGAAGGGTACACTTCGATGATGGGGTCACCACCAACGTCATCCCTTTCCTTATTATGGATAAGTTGAGCCTAGTCGACTAGATCAAACCCACAATGACATCATGCCTAAGGTCATTCAATGGGGCATGGGTCATGGTGAAGGGCATAGCCCACATAGACTTTATGGCAGGGGACCAGTTCCCCACGAATGCAACATTCATTGTGGTTAAGGAAATGCCTGGGATTAACCTACTCATGGGGAGATCATGGTTAGTGAAGCTTAGGGATGTCTCCTCACCTATACACTAGGAGATCCATCTGCCTTACATAGGTAGGGAGGTGGTGATCCATGGTGACGAGGTAGCAATGCAAGCAATCTAGAACGTAGACATGGAACAGGGCTCAGAGGTTGTAACCTCTGAGAATGAAGCGCCTATCGCAGCATACACTGACCATTCGGCAAAGGAATCAACTCAGTAATCCAGTTCCCAAAACAAAAGCGCATGGGCTAATTTACCCTTCCAAGCTGGGGGCAATGATGTAGATGAAGGCCATGGCAAAGCATCTCAGCCTTATGTCTTGCTCAAACCATGATGGTTCAAGAAGCAGCTACACATAGTGTAGCAACCCCACTGCTTCTTACACAGTTGCTCACCCTTGCAAATTTTTCATCCTTCTATTTTGCATCTATGCTGGTTGCTAATTAACCATTTTCCAAATCATTAGTGTATCATCCTTTAACACGCGACGGGCCCGAAATGACCTAAAACTAGCAATGGCCCGAAATGGCCTAAAACTAGCCATGGTCCAAAATGGCTTAAAACTAGCCACGACCCAAAATGGCCTAAAACTAGCAATGGCCTGAAATGGCCTAAAACTAGCAATTGCTTGAAATGACCTAAAACTATATTATGCCACGGCTCGAAATGGCCTAAAAGTAGTGATGACCTGAAATGGCTTAAAACTAGCAAGGGCCGAAAATGGCCTAAAACTAGCAATGGCCCGAAATTGCCTAAAACTATGTTATTCCATAGCTCAAAATGGCCTAAAACTAGTGATGGCCTGAAATGGCCTAAGACTAGCAACGGCCCGAAATGACCTAAAACTAGCAGCGGCCCGAAATGGCCTAAAACTAGCACAAAAGAGAAAAAGTTTAGCATGAAATTTAGCACGTACATAATGCGTAAGTTAGCGTAAAATCAATTCACCTCTTTATTCAAAATTTTTGCCTTTTAGATAATGTTAGCAAAATTTTTACAAAAACTCAAAAAATTTCAAAAAAAATCCCCATGTTGTCATGGGTTATCTTTGCCTGCATCATTTTCGTCACTTGTTTTTGCGTCATCCCCTCTTGCAGCACCTTCTCCCGCGTTGTCCTATGCCAACCCTTCATCCCTTTCCTCTGTGGGCCCTGCACCCTCATCTAGAACCTACATTGTAGAAATGAAGTAATTAGCTAGGGAAACACACGCAAGCTACAACAGAGCATGAACATTAATACAGTAGGAAGTAACAAGGACCTATGTCCGTCTCGAAGGGTATTCGATCTAAACCAAGCCAGAGATGATTCCAAAATTCCTCCTTCATGATGTCCATCCAATGCTTGATGCTAGGTTCATCGTCTGTAGGAGCCTTCTGCTTCTTGATGGTCATCCATCTTGGCGATCCTGGAGAAAAGAAGGCAGTTGCGTTCTATCCCGTGGGAAGATCCACTTCTAGTTTAGAAGATTCCGTAACTTTCACCTATTCTTTGAACTTTTCATAGGCCTCAAAAATTTCAATGGCATTTACAAATTCTTTAAGGGTAAATGCCTCCACAGCAGCATTCCTATATAGTTTACGATGTGTAGAACGTTCCAGTTTATACATGTGTTTGTGGTTCTTCTGGGATTGCCCCCATTCATAAACTCTTGCACCGTAATCCTTCCAATATTGACACTTCTAGGCCAACAAGTCCATTTGCATTCACTGCTCTATTATTTCATGGGTGTCTTTTTTGTTCTGACATACGACTGTCCAAAATCACAGGCTATGAGGAACTCGTTCCTTAATTTGAGGTCTTCTACCTCAATGCTCAGGTTGACCTTCTCTTGCTTAGCTTTTTGGACCCATTTCCATAGGTCTTCATTAATGTGCTTGTACTCCCACAAAGAGCGAGCCGAGTGTAAAGCACATTTGCTAACCTCATCGTATGCGTGATGAAACACCTTGGTTACTTCAGGTGGGAATGTAGGCACGACACCAACTTTTAGGGGCTGTGTCGAGTCCCATTTAAGTCAATGGGCTGACATGACATAAAGAGCATATCATTCACATTAGCATAGCAAGTTAGCAAATTCAAGAATTCTAGCATAGCAACATGAGAGTGCCTAACACTACGACTTACCCACTTCAGGATCGATCCACCTAAGGTGGCTGATCATGTCATCGATGATTCCCTGCATAAACATAAAATTATCAAGGGTCTTGGCCCATGATTCCACATGAGTTAGAGGGGGTTCTGAAACATCAACAGTGGTGCCTATCATATAATTAAACATGTCAGAAATGACCAAAATGGGCTATGATAAGGTAGAAATATTACCGAACTCACCAGCATCCAATTGCAATCCGCCTTCTTGCTAATGCAAAAAGATGGTGACAGCCTTGGTAGAAGTCCCTGCCAAGTTTGTACATGCCTCTGCTTCATGCACTAGCACCTTTCCTTTTGAGGGACTAGCATCTTTTTAATTCAATGGAGGATTCTGCCTAATAACAAGAGCTCTTGCCGCTAAGGCAGGAGCTCCTTTCTTCTTGACCAGGGCCCTTCTCTTTGAGACTAGGGCCTCCGTGTCTTTATTTTCCATCCCCATCTTAGAATCCAACACCTCTTCATCACCTTATTTTTCTTCCTCTTCTTCCTTTAGTAGCCAAAAACATGTTTGCATTAGCTCAAAACAAGTTAGCTCAAAGTAAGTGCTATGCTATGCTACATTTTCTAGCGTAGCATAGTGCAGTAGGTGTTAACAAAGTAGGCAAAGAAATAAGCATGGGTAGAAGAGAATTACCAATGGGAATTTGTGTACTTTGTAGCTGAAGTCGTAGTTTCCTCCCCTTCTTTTCTTCAGCAAAGAGGATTTCCTCAACCAAAGAAGGCCTCTTTCGCTACAACTTACTGGCCATAGTCTCAGCTATGAGACGTTTTCCCTACTACACACTACCAGCTATAGTAGGAGGTGTCTCTTCTATGTTGTCATGGCCATGAAAGTTGCAGGCCACCTGATCCTTAGTCATCACAGAGAACAACTCCCCAATTGCTTCTAGGGGATCTTGGACTCGAGTGGTCTAGTGGATTTGGCAGATCCATGATCTAGATATCTAGTTGCGATTTCACATGACCCAGGCTGCATTCTCATGAACTACCAGAAACTCTGCGAAGCGTTGCAAGCAAGCTATGTAGAAGGTGTAATGCATGTTGAAAAGGGACTCTTGCTTCTTATGGAGCCCCACGATTTTAGCTTGCAGCCCTTTATACAGAAAATTAGCCTAGTTGTAGTAGGCTCCTTCCTCCATGACCTCACACATTACCCAGGCTTGCTCAACCCCAAGGATCTTCCCTTGGGAAAGTAGCTGGGGGAATGCATGAGCCCGGAAGACAGGGTAAACCTCACTGGTGGGCCCTGGCTTAATCTTCTTCATGGGGAGTCCCTTCTATTCCTTGGCAATCTCCAATCACTCTTGAATGTCCTTCTTCTGAAGGCTTAGCTCCCTCTTCCTCTTTGATCCTATGAGGACACCATTGGTGGGGACACCGAAAAGATCGACAAATAGCTAGTCATTAATTTCAATGATCACCCGTACGTTGTGTATGCGCGCATGGAAGGGGTCTTCTCTACTGGAAAAAGCATCGACCAGGGAGAGCATCTCAACTATAGGGATGGTCAGGTTTGGGGCTAGGAATAGATCCATAAGCCTAGCCTTTTGGATGTTCTAGACCAAGGAGTCCGAGGCTACATTTCATATCTAGCATTGATTCGCATCTACTTCTCCATACTTGAAGTAGATGTTTGCCTCCTAGTCCCTAGCAGTTATCACCATCACCTCCTGGGGATTTTTTGTGCCTATAGAAGTTCACACATAAGCATTTTCACAAAGGAGTTTAGCATGAAAAAACATAGAAAACCCAAATATTGCAAAGACACTTAGGCATGTAGCACTTACTACTTAGCTTACCAGGCTTGTACGGTAACAAGAATGAAGGAAGACTAACTAGGACTTGTTCAACAGTGATTGGTTTGAAGGGTGCCCATCCCTCATCCAACCAACTAGACTCCTTGCATATACCTTAGGGAATGGGGTATAGGTCGGGGTAGGTGTGGTACTCACCCCCACATTGACCAATCAATAGTAAGTTGAACCCAAAGAAGGTTTGCCTCACAAAAAAAAGAATGGCGAAAAACACATCCCCAAGCAAATTACCAATGCTGCAGGTTCACAATTGGCCTAACCTTGGATTAACTTTCACCCTCTCATAAGCACTATGATGGGAGGTCAACATTTTAGGGGTGAATCACTTCATGCCATGGTCACTATTAGCCATGCTGAATTTGCATCTTACATCATGATCCACTATTTTCATTTCATTTCATCATTTAAATTTCATCCCCCTAGCATTTCCTATACTCCTTGTCCCTTAGCATAACCTTATTCCCATAGCACTCTTGAGCATGGTAAAATGACATCTGATCTTGTGCAGATGAGTGATGTTGGTGACATGTTTACTATGATGTTTTTTAATTCTTTGTCGATGTCTCTCAGGCCACTCCTCCAGACGTCAACTAAGAGGGACCATTGAAACACCACAAGATTTTGGATCTCAGCATCATGACTACAAATATGGCTAAGTGTCAAAACAGTGGCACTTTGCCAATATTTTTCCAAGTTTTGAGTGTAGTTAGCTCCAACTACTAGATTTGGAAAATTTTCCTAAGTGTTAGAATGCTAGCACTTTTTGCAGATTAACATGTCATGCTATTACGTTGTATAGCATAGCACCCTATTATACTACATAGTGTAGCACCCTGTTACGCTATGTAGCATAGCATAGCACCCTATCACGCTATAACATAGCAATCATGTCTACTGTAGTGTAGCAACCATGTCTACTGCAGCATAGTAACCATTTTTACAACATCATATCAACCATGTCTACTGTAGTGTAGCACCATGCCTATTTTAGCATAGAAACAATGTCTACTAGAGTGTAGGAACCTTGTCTACTATAGCATAGCACCCTATCCAACATTGTATCCAGCATCTCGTGTTCCACACATAACATGGGATGAGCATGATCCCACCCACCAAACTGTCACATGGCACCTAATCCACATTTTGGGCTAATCCTAGCCCTATAAATATCCCCATGCCCTAATGTTCTAGGGGAAGAGAAGAGAAGGGTTAGCTTCCATTTTTCACCAGGAAGGTAGTTGGCACCTCCATTTTGTCATTTTGGCACTTTGGCATCTTGGCACTTAGCTCCGTGGGCGAACGAGACCCAAAGCACCCTACACCAGCAGAGAGGCATAGCTACACAACATGGTACACTATAGCCCCATTGTAGTCCTATAGAAGATTGTATGGTACACCATGGATACCAACCTAGTAGGCACAATTCAACATAGTAAGCACCAGACTTTATAGCCTGACACCATTGGGGTTGCAACTGCACTTCCACTACGCCTATTATACACTGTGTATATCTTTGTGAAATAGCTATGCTCTTTCTTTTGGGGTACTGCATCTTCTTACTTAAACTCTCTTTTTGTCTTATTATAGCATTTACTTTGCATTATCAAGTGTTTAATCATGTCTACTATCCCAGTTACATGCTTTGATATGTTTCTATCGTTGTGCATCCCATGTTTTCTTTCATTTCAAACCTTGCGTGTTACATTTCAAAGTTACTACTCGAAAAATGTTACTTGACACCTTGTAAGTCCCTGTCTGATCGACCTGACCATTTACGGAACCCCATTTCCATTTTCTCTAGCATAGCCCTTGCATGAATCTAGGGTTAGGCTATACACCCGGTAACCTCTCGGTGTTCCAACCATCGATGTTTTCAACCGTTACACAAGCTACAAGCACTAGTTATGGGACTTGAAAGGCATGTTACCCATGCTTAAAGGTTCCCTCTAACTAAGGCCCTATCCCACTTCCTACTTTTCTTTTCTTTTCTTTATGGAATGGTGGTTGTTTTGTGGGATTACTCTTTTGTCTTGAGAGGGTGGATTGATCTTGGAATGGCGATGCAAAGTCACTAAAAGGGATTAGTTTGATTCTAAACTAAGGATGAATCTTCTTTAGTCATTTTAAACATGAACTCCACAAGGGACTTCTTAAGACCTTAGTTTGGAATTCCATTTCACCTTCTCCATTATCCATTTATGCTAACCATAACTCACCTTATTGCTGGTATCCATGTTCTTGATTCTATGTCTTGGTATGATGTATTTGAATTGTTAGGTAGAATCTTTTGGATTTTGATTCTTAATTTTCATTAACCATTATTCACCTATGGGGCCCCTGGACTCCTTAGGTTGAGGTTATGCAAGGGAAACAAGGGCATGTGCCTACTATGATGAGGACCCACTTCAATATCTCTTGGTCAGGTTCGTTAAGTACCTTATCCTTAGGCATTCTTGCAATTAGAATCTTTCATACACCCATCTATTGCATCACACCATGTGTTCCTTTATAAATTTTGTTCATTAAAACACATTCTCCATTAATTTTTTCAATTTTTGATCTTTCAAAGACCTTATTCAAAGACCTAGGATTTCATGGACCCCAATTTCATTGAAAAATTCATTATATTTATTGATATATTCAAAATTCAAAATTTTTGGCTGATGGCCCCCATATATGGGGCCCCATCAATGTAAATCAAATATAGTATAAATAGGCATGACTCTACTTTGAGAAATTTACATTTTCTCATAAATGCAGAAGGAGTTTTTCAACTTTTAAGATCCTAGGACCTTGCAGAGCCCATAACTTATAAAATATTTATTCAAATTACTTCGTTCTTTGACCCTGTAGCTACCAAAGGTAAGCTCTTTTTCATGGGGACCACAAATGTTTCATTTTTGATAGAAAATTTTTTGTAATTTTTTCCAACTCCCACAAAGGTTTAATTAAAAAATCAATTATTAAACACCAAATTACAAGAGTTAAACCTTTCCAATAAGCTCTAGTGAAATTTATATGATTAATAATTAATAAAATAATTAATTTTCCATGGTCAAACCTTAGCCAAAATTTAACTAACTAACAGGAAAAAGTATTCAAAAATTTAAAGTTACACATTATATCTACTAATACATGGATGTGTTATGACTGTAGATGGCACCCAAAGGGAAGCACATGTAGGAAGCAAAACTTTCCCAACCAAGGGAGAAATAACCTAGAATGGGAAGAGGCTAAGAATATCCCCATGAAGATGCACTCATAACCTATGCCACAGGTCCTCTTAGGGAAGAGGTAGAAGTGGAATCTATCAAACAGATTCAAGAACTAGTAGCAGTAGCAATAGAACACATCCATCGAGATGATGCATCAATGCAACTAGATCTTGAGGTGACCTTAACAAAGGCTTGCCTAAATTATATTAAATCAAGGGAGGTCTAAAAATCAATCCTCAAAGAATTAAATTTTAGCCCTTTACTAGAGCATGCACCAAGAGAAGTACAGGACTAGCTGAAGGCCTCTCCCATGTGGCCAATCATCACTTCCACCAAGGAGTGGTACATGGGTGAAACATTCCTATTCTAGAACAATAGGTAGCCTAGAGAAATGATGAAAATCAAGGACATCTCGGTGACCAACTTATTGTAGGCCATTATTGTAGATCTTTTCTTGAAATAGGAACAAATCTTATTGAAATTGCAATGTAGGCAGATCCAAACATTAAGAAAGAATGAATGTGATGGTGTTATGATATTGACCGCAAGGAGTTTGGCACACTCACACTAGTAGAGAGGATCCATTATAAGATTGTCACCTTCCACCTCAATCCTTCAGTGAGGCTAAGAAAATTCACTACCTTCTCTATCCAAGCATGCACTGCTCTAAGTGAAAGATTCTTGGTCAACATTCCATAGTTGATATTTCTAGAGATGGAGGAGAATTTTAAAGAAAATAAACATGGAAGGAAGCACTCCCCTTTCCATGCCTCATTAAGAAATTTTGTTGAAGGGGAGGGATAGTTCATTACACCAATCATGACATTAGGTAAGTTTCAACCGCTAGCTAGGTGAAAATGATGAAAGATAAGACACCTACAATGACTATCCATGAAGAGGAGCAGTGACCACCACCTCCACTTGTCACTCAAAAAACTATGCTAGACATCACTGCAAGCATCCAATAGTTGTGAGAATATAATGAATGGCGGTTGAGTGAACAAGAGCAATGACTAGCCATGAGTCATCTTAATGAGATGGCCTAAACAATTAGCCTGATGAAAGATGGTGGATATATTTTCTTGGTCCAAAGAATATATCTTGTAGAATAACAATCACTTCCAAAAATTTCTAGGAATGCTACAACCTTCTCAATGCACTTGGAGGAGGATGAGGGGGCAATAGTTTTGGTGATGCAGCACCAAGGGTAGGAAACAATAGTAGAAGTGGTTACTAATAGGATTTTCAAAACTCTCAATGCACTTGCGGCATCTAGATCAGACATCATTGCACTTAAAGATGTGCAAATGTTTATAGGGACTATAAGTGGTAAAATAAGTGTATCACAACATGAGGAGCTGCTAGACCAACTAGTGGTAATTGGGAAACCAGTTCTAGTTTTCTTTGACCTTCTAGACAACATCACTACAACCTAGTTAGAGCTATTGGTGGAGGGGCAACTTGAAATAGCTAGGGAGAAAAACAAATTCTTGGCTATAGAAGTTGCTAAACTAAGAGCACAAATTTCCAATCTTGAATTTCTCAACTCAATACTAACAAGATATCAAGCTATGGAATAGATTCATACCATGCTTAAAGGGGTTGACGATGCAATGGAGATGATGGTGTTCTATAGATCCTTGGCAGAAGCCACACAACACGCAATTCAGAAGGCCTTCAATTAGACCTACCAAGATAATGTCTAGTTGATCACAAAAAATCATTGCCTATAGAATGTGATGCATACAAGAAATAGTCAATTAATTTTATCTATCAATAGTAGGAGTAATTGGATAGAGCAAACATAGAATTGAGAACATTAGTAGTAGAGAATAGGAATCTCTCAATGGAGGAGGTGCATGCCTTTCATCAAAAGTCTACAATTGAGGTAGTTGCCTGGAAATTTGAAGCTCTCAAATTTGGGAAAGTCAAAGATCATTATAGAGAGTAGTTCAATCTACAAAAGGAAGTAAATGAAAAACATATCCAATTTGTAAAGGTAAATTCAAATGAATCCCTTTTGCAACTCTAGCAAGGTAGGGAAGTTTGGCAACCCATCATTGATGGGATAGATGCCTAAAATAAGGAAAAAATCTATACGAAGAAGTTGCAAATCGAGAAGATGACGAAGTACATGGAGCTTTCCAATCTCTGTTATGCAAATCTAGCCATGTTGACTGCTAGATGGTCATGGTCTAAATTAGAAAAGTAGGTGGCTAGCTCGTACTTGCTATATGAGGCTGAGATCAAGCACCACAAGGACACCGAGGACAAACCTATGCTGGCTAATGATGAACTCAAAGTTTTCAAGGCATACTTCACAGATCAAAAATTAACTATTGAGAACCTAGCTAGAAGGATGAATGACTACTAGGAGCTATAGAATGTAGTTAGGGCATTTGACATCAAACACAAACAGTTTGCTACCGAGTTTATCAATGTCAAGGAGATGTTCCCCATCATGCCTTGTCCATGGGATGTCCCCATTCTAGCCCACATTGGTGATGCGATGTGTACTGTGAATGATCCCAAAAGTAAGGAGGAGAAGATGTAGGCATTGCTTGATTCCTTCCACCTTCCATTGGAGGTTGCAGCCGTAGTAAGATAGCTATAGCTACCTTAGCTACCAGACATGCCCGAAGCTAGTGAAAGTCCTTCAAAGCCTCAAGAGCCAACACCACCTATAACTGTCTAATCTTCACTACTATCTAGATTTGAAAGTTAGAATATTTGAAACTACATTGTTTTGTTGAAACTACACTCTCCACTATTGGAACTATACTCTAGAGTGTAGTCAACATAGTCTACACAAATAGTCCAGACTTTGAAATTTTTCTAAGTGTCCTAACTATCCTCTAGAACATAGTCAACATAGTTAGCACTAAAATGGCCAATTTTGCAAGTTTTCCTAAGTGTCAAACCAAAGGATACTAAGCATGGTTGGGATGGAAGAAACAGTTTGGAAAAATTTCTAGCTTTTGGTGCTATGCTCTAAAGTGTAGCTAGCATAGTCAACAATGAGGACATCAATTTTTCAAGTTTTCCTAAGTGTCAAACCAAAGGATACTAAGCATGGTTGGGATGGAAGAAATAGTTTGGCAAAATTTCTAGCTTTTGGCACTATGCTCTAAAGTGTAGCTAGCATAGTCAACAATGAGGACATCAATTTTGCAAGTTTTTTCCAAGTGTTTGGGCTATACTTTCCCTACTAGGACTATGCTCTAGAGTGTAGTCAATGTAGTCTGCACTAAACCTCACTTTTTGCAAGATTTTTCTAATTGTTGGACTACACTAGAGTGTAGTCAACGTAGTCAAGTAGAACTACCTCTACAAGCCTCCAGAACTTAGCACTAGCCTACATGTCAAATCCAACATTCCTTTGACAAGCAAGATTTGAAATTTGTATTCCGTTTGCATACCCCATTTTTCCCTTAATTGTACCTATGCTTGACACCACTCAAGATAGTGGAAAACATAGTCTTGAAGCGTAATCTCCAAAACTTCACTATTTTGCATTATTTTTAGGTAAATTATGGTCTATTTTTCACTCATACATGTAGTCTTGGAAGTGTAATCATGGTCTAATAGTCTCATAAGGTCTATTGGAGCACACCAATGAAACACCATTTTGCTTCAATAGGAGCATAGTTGGGGTTAGCGTAGTCTTAAATATCCCTCTACCACATGGCACCTAATTTTTAACTCATACTAACTCTAGTCCTATAAATACACTAATGCTTCATGTTTTAGGGGTTGGAATTTTGGCATTTTGGTTAGCAAATCTCACATTCAATTGAAAAAATTTTAGCATTGGCATCATTAGAACCCTTGCACCCAAGCACACTTAGCATCTTGATGAATGTTGGGACACCACCTAACACTGCTGTATAGTGACCAACACATCATACACCATTGCATCTTGTAGGACATTATAGTAGCCAACTTGGTAGGCTTAGATCCCATAATAGATGTCAGTTCTTCATAGCTAGACACCTTAAGATTGTGACTACATTTCCTACTATGCTTGTATGTACACAACATACCTCCTAAAAGTTTCTTTGCAATCAACTATGCTTCCCCCATTTGGGGTGGTGGCTTTCTCTCTTACCCATATTTTATGCACTTTTCACATTTTCTCTTGCATTTTAGCATTCTACCCACATTTTTCATTATTTAGGCACATATTCACACATTTTTACCTTTATTTTTGTGCCTAAAATGGCTACAATGCTCACACCCATGGTCATCACAAACATCGTAAAACACTACATCCCCCTCCCCCACTCACCCTTGACACTCATTTTATCATAACACTTGTAATTCCTAGTTCAATCAACAAGACCATTTTGGGCACCCTGCCTCTATTCCCAGTAGCCCTTGTGTGGAAGCAATGTTAAGGCTTCGTGATCATGGACCTCTTGGAGTACCATTCTAGCCTCTAATGTTTTTGGTCACTACAGTTTTCTGGTGCTAGAAGGAGAACCTTCATCATTTCCTTATTCGACCATCCCTTGGTTGTTGCCTTGCTTGCTCTTTGCATCCAATGTAGATTTGTCCTTACTATCACTTCCCTTGGAAACTGATCCGATAACACTAGAATTTTTACACTTAGCCAAATTCTAGATTCTCAATAGAGTGTATTTGGCTCCAATGTAGTGAGCATAGTCAACTTTGAGTGTAGTCCTAGAGTTAGTTATTTTTCAACACATTTACACTTAGTCATTTTTCTCTACATTTTAGACATAGTCATTTCTCTACATTTTTATACTTAGACATTTTTCTTACACTTTTGTAGTTAAGTCATTTTTCTCCATTTTTCATCAATGACCTTTGTATTTTTCTCTTGCAGCATGACTCCTAAGCAACCTTCGATCTTTGTTTCAAGCTTGATGGTTGTCCTAACCATTTAGCAAGAGATCCTAATTAACTTTCTTGGGGATAGGGGTCTTGTCCTTGCACAAAGGTAATCTTTCAAGTAGTGCAACCTACCTCCCAAGGTCATGTTGCTTAACAATAAGCAATAGAACTTCAGTTGTGCAAAAATCCAAGTGGATTTGCCCTTATTCTACTAAGAAATTGATACCAAACATAGTTATGAGCTCATGCATCATAATGAGAAGGAATGGTTCCCTTTCAATTTTAACTTTATCCCTCTCACAAAATACTACTAGTGGATGCTAAACAACCTCATTTGCAACATGGGCTCTAAGGTAGGGATAAACTACAAGGAGCCCCTGTAGGAGGAGCTAGATGAGTTTGAGGATCCATTTGAGTGTGATGACTCATTCCATGCTTCATTCTAGTAGATAGCCTTTTCTTTCACTCCCCTAGTGTCTCATAGCCTAGTGTCACCACCTAAGTCAATACCTGTGGTGACAAATTACCAAGCATAATAGACATACCAAGATGTTGCTCTACCTTTTAGCTTTTCCTTCAATGTGCCCTTCACCATCCCTTTGCAGTCTACGTAGCCTTCATAGCTTGTCCAGCCTATTCGATCGATTCAACCCATTCAGGCCATCTAGCCTTGTGTAGTAGTAACCATTGTGCCTATGCAACCCTATGTGCAAGTCATGCACATCCCTCCCTCACTGTATGTGACTTAGGCATAGTTCATCCCACCTATCATGTCGACACCATTTACAATGACCCATACCACAAACCTATGGTGGGGCCTAGGTAGTGTGCCCATGCCACAACCCATGTAATAGGCATTACATGTGGTCACATAACCTGAAGTTAGGTCATGGGCCACCCAACAACCATAGTGGGCAACACAACCCATGTAGCCTACCATAACCACACCTATCTTGGATCAAGCATTTTGGCTAATTCAAAGCCTTACTAAAGAGGTAAAGTGACTAAAGGAAAGATCCTCTAAAATAGTCCATGTAATGAACTTTTACCAAGACAATCTAATTAGTCTTGTAGTTGCACCATTGGCACTACCTACTAGGGTCCCACTCCCATAGTTTATCAAATACAATGGTGAAGGAGATCCTAATGCCCATATGGCAACCTTCCAGTTAGAATGCCTCCTACTATATGTGTTTTCCATGTAATTAATCAACAAGACACTAGATTGGTACCACATGCTCCCCAAGGCCTCCATCACTTCTTTGGAGGAATTGCTTATCCAATCTGTCACATGATTCAAGTACAACTTAAAGCTTGAGGCAATCCTAGACTAGCCGATGCAAGTCAAGTAGGGCCATTTAGAGCCTACACAAAAATTCATTTAGTGATGGGGCGCATCACTTAACAAGATCCATGAGACCATCATAGAAACATAGATACTAGCCATCTTCAAAGGCATAGTGAATGACTTCATCAAGTTGAAATTGTATTACCTTTTCCTGTAGTCCCTAAGCAAAGCATTTGCTCAAACCAAGAGCATTCAAGATGTAGTGGAGGCCATCAAGGATCTAACCTACATGGCTTATAAGAACCTACATGCAAAAAAGGAGAAAGACAAGGACAAAGGAAAGCAAGCAACCAAAACCATTGCAATAGTGGCCAATGAGATTAAGCCAACCAATGCCAAACCAATGGCCAAGCCATCCAAGGCCCTGGCCAACAACAAGGTGGCTAGCTCTAGCATAGTGACAAACAAGCAACCTACATCGTTAACATGGAACTAGCTACCATGAGGCCTAACTTCAAGTCCAAGGATTACTTGAAGTACACACCATTGCCTATTAAGAAATCAAAGCTTTTGAATTAATTACTTCATGATGGATGCATCCAGTACAAGCAAATGTTCGAGAATGCTCACAAGTGGCATGACTGATATTGTGAGCTTCTTAAAAATCATTTAGCTACACTACCTAACAAGCCTGTGGTTCCTAAGCATTTCATATTGGACCAATTTTTCCAATATCACCAAATACAGGGTCACAATACAAACTTTTGCATGGCATTGTAGGATGATATACAATGCATGATTGGCAAAGGCGAGTTGGTCCTTTATGCAATCAACCCCATGCACCCCCAAAACCAATCAATGGAGCTTTACAAGGATTCTCTCAATGCAAATGGTGTAGGATACATCATCCACACTATTAGAATTAGTAACAATTTAGAGCTGATGCACAAACCATTTGTGGTTTGTGCACCCTCTGATGACATTGGAACCTCCTTGTCCTCAAATAGTTTGAGGACTCCTTTGTTATCCAAGCACCAACTTAGGTGCCAATAACACCCTTTGTGGTCAAGGCCTTACAACATGTTGTAGCTACAATAGCCCAAACACCATTTATCATAAGGATGCTACAATGTATGGACTCCCCATGTGTTGGAAGTCTAGTGGTGCGTAATGCTTTGGTCCCTACTTACCCAAGACCCCATCCTATAGCCAAACACCAATAAGCAATCAAGATGAAAAACTAGAGGCCTAATGAATGCCTCATAGATCAAATGCTTAGGTAGGACCAAGACCAAAGGGCACTAGGCCTAGCAAAGCCTGTCCCCTTGTCTTCTATCCCAATGGCCCAACCAATAGAAGAGGCCAGCACAACTAACAACCAACAATGGAGCACTGAGGCTCCAAAGTAAACAAGGCAAGCAAGGTCCAAATCCCCTTCACATGAGATCTATCTCTTGGGAAACATGGAGGAGATGAAGGCCAAAAAAAAGTAGCATATGGTAGAAGAGGCCTCCTTGACACACTGGCATAAGTTAAATAGGCCTTAAAACAAAAAAAATACAACATTAAGCTTGTACAACCTAATAATGACTTATTCTACCCATCATGAAGTGTTAGTGTGCATGTTGACCTCTATCCCTATTACAGAGGATATCCTAGTGGATGAATAGTCCATCCATGTTGTGATGTTTCCTCCTCCCCCACAAGAATTGATTTCAACACCCCTAGCATTTCACAATGAGGTGATCAAGGTGGACTCTAAGAAGGGTCAAGTCATTACCATGCTGATAATGCAAAATCTACAATGTACACATTGATGATGGGGTAACAACCAATGTCATCTCATACACAATC
Source organism: Gnetum montanum (assembly GCA_015680685.1). Taxonomy (NCBI): domain Eukaryota; kingdom Viridiplantae; phylum Streptophyta; class Gnetopsida; order Gnetales; family Gnetaceae; genus Gnetum; species Gnetum montanum. The sequence continues at coordinate 234,366 of MNCI01002312.1, forward strand.
ATTAACAAGATTGCTCTAGCCAATTAAATTAAACCAACAAAGACAACATGTCTTAAATCCTTCAATGGGTCACTTTTTTTTATAAGGGGAACTATCACGATAGCCTTTGTGGTAAGGGAGCAGTTCCCCACCATTGCTGAATTCATAGTGGTTGAAAAGATGCCAATTTTCAACTTGATCTTGGGTAGGCCTTGGTTAGCCTAGCTATAGGCCATCTCCTCCCCAATCCATTAGGAAATCCACCTTCCATATGAAGGTGAAGAGGTTATCATACATGGTGACAACATAGCACCTCTTACTGTCAACAACACTGACACTAAACATAGGTCAAAGATGGAGTTCCTTAATGACATGCCTATCATAGAGGACAAAGGTAAAAAATGTGAAGCAAACCAACTTGAAGAGCCAATGGGAGTCCCTGACCCTTCGAAAGATGCTTTGTGGGTAGAATTTCCCTACAAGATAGTTGACAAAGGTCAAGGCAAGCACTGCATCATACCCTCTGGCCCTATGTGCCACCTAACCCATACTAGATTAGGAAATAACTATGTAACTAAGGCATTCCCTTGGTCCAATAGACACTAGATCCCTGCCTACGCCATGTCTGCACATTTTTCCTATTTGCATTTTATGTTAGCTTGGTTATCTGCATTTTTAGACTATTTGCTTCTTTATGTGTTTATTTACTCTATTTGTGCATTTAGTAAGTTTACATTTCTTCTTCGTTACTTTTTAGCAGTTAGTTTACACATGAAAAATTGAAAATACATAAACATCATAAAATGCAAAAGTTACAAAAATACATAGCCGTCCATGGCCTTAAACTAGCCATATGTGGTCTAGAAAGGCCTTAAACTATTATGTGGCCTACCATGACCTAAAACTAGCAATCTCTCTTACATCACATGGGTTGGGATGGCCTTAAACTAATGCATGGTCCACCATGGCCATTAACTAGCATTGCATAGCCTGCCATGGCCTAAAATTGGTAACACTTTTCCTTTCAAAGCATGGCCCAAATTGATCTTAAACTATCACTGGGATCCAAAATGACCTAAAAATATCAAAATGTTATCTACACACACATTCCAAAATGGCCTAACACTAGCAATCGCTACAACCTAATCACATCAACTCACTACATCATTAATATCAAACACATATTAAATAAATGCAAAAGTCTATTCATCACAATCTATGTAGCAAAATTTTTGTTTCATTTCATAGAAAAATAATAATACATCACATGATCATCTGCATTACATAGCAAGAATACAAAAAATACAAAACACCTAATGATGGGGCTACATTAAGATCTATTTAACCAATGGCACTAGGTGGGGGTGGAGGCTCCTCTTCTTCCACAATGCTGCTAAGGCCTACAGCATCACCTAGTTCCTATCAACAACAACAACAAAATGAAAAATTGTAAGCAAATGTATAATATGCAACTAATAGAAAAAAACATAAAAAGCAACATAAATATCTAACCTAAGAGGGTCCCACATCAACCATGTCTAGAGGTATGCTATCAAGGCCCTCCTCCAAGTGTTAGAGAATTTTGGCCTCTAATAGTCATGTCTAGTCCTCTTGGTCAAAGTCAACACCTGCAAGGGTCTTGTCTTTGTTCACAGTAATCTGTGTAGGTAGCTACTTAGAAAGGATGGCAAATGAAGCCTCCCCTAAGGGTATGGTAATCTCTAACCACTATGTGACGAGAAAATATGTCAAAGGTCCAACTTCCACCAATCACCTCAATGAACAAATTAAGGAAATGGGATTTGATGGACTCTTCTTTTATTTGCTGTAGGTATGCATCTCACTCAAACTTGTAGTGGTGTTTATGATCCTTTTGCATGTGCCCCCACTTGCACACCTTAGCACTAAAATTTTTCCAATCCTAACCCTTTTAGGCAAGCAGGTTGAACTATAGCCTCTACTTAATAATCTCCTGGGTAGCCTCATTCTTGCCCTAGATCATTGTCCAATACTTGGTATAATTAATCTCTATGGTCTACCAGGTACTATCTCTCTATGCCTGAGCTGATAGGAAATCATATTGGCACTAGGGGTTCTCGATCTTTGTGTTCTAGCTTGCCACTGTCTCTTGAAGCTTGTGCATGCATTTCCATTGGTACTCATTCAAGCACCTATAGCTCCATAATGTTTTTACACTATAAATCATGCACTTGCTAACTACCTTGTACACATGGCAAGGAACTTGCTCCACTTCAGGAGGGTATTCAAGGACAACATCCACCTTAGCCACCTATTTTAGATCCCAAAGGAGCTTAGAACCTGTTGGCATGCAACAAGAAAATAAACATTAGCCATAGACTAAGCATAAAATTAGTAAAGAAATGTAAATAAAATAAAAATACACATACCAAGATCAAGATCTACCTACTATATGTGAGCCACTATATCCTCAATAATGCCTTCCATGAAGGCAAACATATTTGACATCTTTACCCATGACTCCATGCAATCAATGGGAATGGGTGGTGGACCACTGGCAGGTGCATCTAAGGTTGCATAACAACAACACTAAGCAAAAAATAAATAGCTAAGGATGTAAGAGCAAAAGAGCAACAAAAAATGGCAACTTAAAGTGCTTACCAAGAAAGCCTTTAGGTGTGAGAGTAGGGGGATCTCCCAGCTACACACCATTAAAGAGGCTAGCAAAATCACCCTTGTTAGGGTGTAATAGCCCCTCTACATCAAATTGATGGAAGTTCTCTATGGCCTCGTGCAGCTCCTCTATGTGTGCCTCGTCCTCCTCAACTTGAGGAGGGGCCATCTCTGCCACTATTATTGCTGATGCTTTGGTAGCCCTCTCACCTAACTTACAAACATAGCATGTTAGAATTAGCATAACATAACATGAAAACATAGAAAAATAAACATAGAAAATATAAAACAAATGCATCTACATGTGTACTAACCTACAACATCTATCCACAAAGTGGGAATCTTCAGCTATATTTTCTTGATGCTCACCTATCCAATTATAGGGGTAGCCTCCTTTGTTGAGTGTGGCCTTTTGATCTTTGCCTTGGAAGGCCCCACCATTTGCGCAATATAACAGTTGGCCTTGTTCACATCCCCAATAATTATTAGGGGAAACTCACCCATGTTTTCATGAGATTAATGTAACCATGACCTTCCTAGATGACCTTTGGTCATAACTAAGTATGACTCATTGATCCCCTGTAGGGGATCTTGCATATGAGTGGTTGCAAATAGGTACTTGAGACAAGGCTTGAATAGCTACTCACAATCTTACACTACCCAATTCTTACTATCTTGGGCCATTGAAAACTCCATGAACCTTCATAGATACACTACAAAGAATGTGAAGTGCATGTGAGACCTCACCTGGAGGTTGTAGCAAAGTCTAGTGATCTCTGCTTATAGTCCAATGGTGATGAAGAAGGCCCAATTGAACCTCATGCCCTCTTCTAGTACCTTCCTCATCACCTATGCCTACTTGACCCCAAGGATTTTTCCTTGGGAGAGAAACTTTAAAAATTCATGGGCATGAAAAAGAGGGTAGAGCTCCTAGACCTCAAGCACACACATGTCTCTAATCATGATGGCTCTATGAGATTGGGTGGTTACCAACCACTCCTCAATCTCTCCTTTATAGTGCACCTCTCTGTTGGCCTTGTTAATGACCAACAAGCCATTAGAGAAAAGGCGAAAGAAGTCAACAAAGAAGGCATCATTGAGGTCCAAGACTACCCTCACTTTATGCACATGGGTGATGAAGCAGCAAGTGTTGCTGCTGAAAGAGTCTATAATGGTGACCATGTTGGACACTAGAATGCTTGGGCTAAGGGCCAAGAAAAGTTCCATCAACCTAGCATGCATGAGCTGACTGATCAATGCCTTTGAGGCCTAATGACACAACCAATGTTATGCCCCCTCCAAATCATTGTACTTCATGATGAGGGTGGCCTCATTGTAGCCTATGGTGATCACTGTCACCTTTCCTAAAGCAATTATAGCTACAACATAGGCAAATAAATGTTAAAATTATGTAAGGGTGAATCAATGAGTTCATTTGAGCAAGCACAAAATCGAAGTACTTAAGTGCTTACATAGAACAAATGGTGTGTGAGATGGAGGTGGTGGGTAATTAGCTCCTTAAAATTGGACACACCACTAAACCACCCCTCATCAAGCCAACCATAGGTCTTGCACCACTCAAATGACTTCGAGTATTAGGTGGAGTAATTCTTTATATCATCTCCCACCTACTTAGGTATGGACCCCCAAAAGTTTATACTAGAGGAGAACACCCTCTAGATATAAATTTCAATATGTCCTAGTTGGCCCTAGAAAATAATGTCTTGGTGATAGCACCTACAGCCTCTACTGCTAAGTGTGACCACATAATCACACTAAAGTGCCATAGTGGGAATGCCAGGAACTTGGATGCCCTTGGCCAAAACCTTACTACTTGACAACCCACCTTCATATTTGATGTAGGCATGTTGGACATAGGCTCGCTCATGCAACAAAGAATGCCAACAAGCTCCACAATGACTAAGATTGGCTTTAACAACACCTTGCGATCGCATAAATGACAAATGTAGCGTTAATATACAATAGATGCATTTTGGAAAAAATACATTATGGTAAAAAATGGTGATAACCTTACCCTACGATGATGGCCTATGATCACTGCTAATGTACATGGCCCCTTCCCACACTAGAAAATACTTAGATGAAAAAAAAATAGCATTAGGGGATAACCCCTACTATGAGACTTTCCTACCACAAGCCATCCTAGCTACCACTTATGTTCTCATCCCTACCCCTACTCTATGCTTGATGTAGAAATTTTTCCATGTGAACCCTTCAATGCTTCCCCACCCTACAATGTGTCATTTGGCCACCACTGTAGCCCTAGACCCTATTGAGATTTTTAAAAAAATAAGAAAATAAGGTGAGTAGCAAAGGCTCACTGCATCCTAGCCCTATAGGTGGTGGTCCTAAGGCCACCATAAGACCTCAATCTCTACCTTGCCCCACCTGTCACCTACTAGAACACCAAGCCTCATTTCCTGTGGCCACATCGGCTACTACAGCAGCCATGGCTACTACAAAACATAAACCCTTTCCCCTATGGTCACTTTCATTAAGCACACATAAAAACCCTTTCCTTGCAGCAATACCAATTGTCATAGCAGTTGTGACCATCACAACTCAAACCCTTTCACTGTGCCCTCACCCAGTCAAAACCCTCACCCCACAAAACCCTTGTAAGAATCATGCAGTTTATACTTGGTTGTGATAGCCCAAATGACCATGGTGGTGTTGTCCCTTATCATGGCAAGGTATAGACCAAAACCTAGCCCCAAGCTCCAAGTGCCTATGTATAGAAAGCCAAAAGAATGAAAATAATGAAAAAGGGGCAGAGCATAGTTGGAGTACCTAGCAGTCGGTGGTGCACTTTACTCCTTCACGCATGCCCATGGTAGGCTTCCTAGGACTCACCCTTCCTTGTCTACATTGACTAGGATAGGGTGCTAATGTCCACTTTAGTATGACATTCTAGCAACTACACTTTTACAACTATGCTATGCTCTCAAAATTTTGTATTTTCACCTTTAACAATGAAAAATTTCCCAAGGGTAAAACACGCTCTTATACCCTTGGGAACCACTTAATTTTTTACCCACCCAAGACTATGCTCAATAGTGCAAAGCATAGTTGCATGTAAGTGTATTCACTAGAGTTAGGAAAATTTTGAATTTTTCTTATCACCCAATGACCAAAAAAGCTAGTTTTGCTTTTCTAATGCACCAAGCCTCACTCCAATGATGCACTAAGTGCACAAAACCATCTACTATGGTGTTAAACTACCACCCAACAGTTTGTTAAGACGTTAAATTGGTGCTTCATAGCCCACCATGGCCTTAAACTGGCAACACATGGTCCAAAACGGCCCAAAACTAGCAACACACAAGGCCTGGAATGAGCTTAAACTGCTATTGTGGCTTGGAATGATCCAAAAGTATAGCTTTTTGCATTACTTTCCTTTCATTTGTGCATTAACTTTGTTAAAACAAGTGCCACTTGATGATGTTTTTCTAGTTGACTCTTGCAACATCTTGCATTGACAAAGCATGGATATGCATGCAACACCGTACCTCAGTAAAGCAAGGTAAGAACTCATCCACCATGATGCTAAAACTAGCATAGTAGTCTACTTTGAGTATAAACTGGCATAGTATAGCTCATCTACAATGACACTATAATTAGCACACATAGTCTGCTATGACTATAAACTAGCACAGATTGTCCTTGGGTCATGACATTAAACTACCACAAGAGCTTGTATGCCATGATGCTAAAATGGCACGCAGTAGTCTACTAGGACTATAAACTAATGCACCATTATTTGCTAGGACCTTAAACTAGGTTCATAGTCTACTAGGACCTTAAACTAGCATTTTCATAATTTTTCAACACTTGCCATTGGTATGGCCTTTAGACAACTTGCAACATCATTATCCTCGACACTTTCACTAGCTTCCTAAGCACTTGCAACTGGCTCAGCCTTTTGAGCATTTGTAGCATCTTTGTATCTAGCATTTGATTTTCATTTCATCTTTTGTGGTCTACTTGTCTTCTTAGAGTTTTGTTTGCAAAATGAAGCCTTAGAGGTGATCAAGCAAATAAGTATCTCATCATAGAAGCAAGTCATCATATCGTTCCAATGTGCATGATTGAACTAGTTAAGCCACTCAAGAGTGCACATCCTCCTCATCCCATTATAGCCTACACACATCCACTCCTTCATACTAATAGCCTCTCATCCCTGCATACTCATAATTACACATCCCTCAAATGCATATGCACTATGATGCATATGACATTCTCTTCATGTCAACTATAGAACCTAAGGTAGACGTAACATAATTTGTCCTATGGAAAGCCTCTGTTGGCTGGTCAAAACCCAAGTAGATGTAACACAACTCATCCTGGGGAGGAAATACCTATGCTACAGAAATGACGTGGTTGCATCAAAGAAAAGCCCATCTTGTGGTACATAGTCCACTCGATGGCCAACACCTTGTAAATAACATTTTGGAATGTGCGGAACCTGATGGAGGTTCATCCTATAGTAAAGAAAATAAGCAAAAGAAAAAAGAAAAAAAAAAGCAAAGAAAAGAAAAAGAGAATAGAAAAAGGAAAAGGGGAAAAAGCACTTCCCCAAGCAAATAGAAAACACTACAATTTCACAATTGATCCAACCCTAAATCCACATTGACCTTCTCATAAGCACTCTAATGAGAGGTCATAATTTTAGGGGTAAGCCATTCTAGTATCATGGAATTTGAGTCTCTCATAAGCATTCTGACAAGAGATTATCATTTTGGAAACAAGCCACCCTGGTACCACATCTTATAGTATCACATTGTTTGCATTTCACTCTCTTATTATCTCCTAGCACATTCCTTACATCCTTTATACCCAACATACCATTACCCTTAACACTTTTGAGCATGGTGAAATGATATTTAGTTGAGTACTGACAAGTGATGTTGGTGCCAAGCCTATTATGGTGTTTTTCATTCTTTGTTAACATCTCTTGGGCCACTCCTTCATATGTCAACAAAGAGGGGCCAGTGAAACACCACCAAATTTGGGCTTCTAGGTCTTAACTACAAATTTGGCTAAGTCTTAAAACTGATAAATTTTTTCTAAGTGTTAAAAATATGCTCTCCACTAATTAAACTATGATCTAGAGCATAGTTAGCATAGTCTACATAAATAGCCTAGATTTCCAAATTTTTCTAAGTGTTAGTAGAAACTACAAAATTTTTCTAAGTATTTTAACTACATTGTCCCTACTAGGACTACATTCTAGAGTGTATTCAACATAGTTAGCAGTAAAATGGCCAATGTTGCATGTTTTCCTTAGTGTTAAGCTAGAGGCTACTAAGCATGGTTTGGATGGAAGAAATAGTTTGGTAAAATTTCTCACTTCTAGCACTATGCTTCCTACTATGCTTCAAAGTGTAGCTAGCATAGTTAGCACTAAGGAAATCAATTTTACAAGTTTTTTCTAAGTGTTTGGGCTATGCTCTCCCTACCATGGCTATGCTCTCCTTTCCAAGAGTATTCTCTAAATTGTAGCTAGCATAGTCAACATTGAACCTCATTTTTTTCAAGATTTGTCTAACTACTGTACTACAATTTAGAGCATAGTTAGTAAAACATCCCAAAAAATTCAAAGTCATTCTCGCTTTACTAGGCCTTACAATTCATGCAGCACTATGATAGTTCTTGAGGAGGAGAATGCTCTGAATTTAGGCTGGTTAGTTCAGAAAATTTTCTACATTAGGTGTAAACAGGCTCTACGGATCATCCTGCCTATTAACCTAAGTAGTTTTCCTAGCCAATAGCCTACTCAGAAATGGTGCGTGGAGTTGACAATAGTGCTCAAGATGCATGAAATAGTTCAACAAGTTTTCTAAGTCATGAAGTCTGCTATGCCACGTCATGCCCTGCTATGTAGTGTAGCAGGCTTCAGAAAACAATTGCAAGATGAAGTGCCACGCTACGCTACGCTATGCAGTGTAGCATAGCATGGCCACAACTATACAACCAAATCCATCGCCCAACTTCAAGTGATTCAACAATGTTCCTTTCCATCAGGAAGTGGTGGACCATGTCTGTTGCTATGCTACATTGAGCTACATGATGCAGCGAGGCATAGCAATCCTGAGGAAGAGACAGAAGGAAGCTCAAAGGGCAGAATCAGCAAGTTCGCAAGTCTCACAACATAGGAAGCAAATTTTTCACATTGGCAAAGTTTTCACAACTAAGTCCAGTCACTACGCTATGCTACGCTACGTAGCATAGCAAGCATGCAACACACATGTAGCAGAATGCACGACAAGATGCTACGCTACGTCAAGCATGTTGTGCCACAAAGCACAGCAAAGCATGCAGGTAGTTATGCAACATCAATATACTTTCCCTAATTGGACCATTGGCACATGTCTCCAGACGCTGACAATGCAATTATGGCATGGAAGGCTCACAGTTACAGCATAGCAGACTCGCATTACAATGGTCATGCAGGTCCAATGGTCATACATGGCACGTGTGACACCAGTAAGTCAACATGGGCCCAGGGCACATGGCATCCAAACATCCCCTTTCATATGCCCTTTAGCCCTATAAATGCCCCAATGAGCAATGCTCAAAGGGTTGGACTATCCCTTGATGTTCTAAGATAAGCATTGTAACATTGAGCATTGAGCACTGTAAGCTTTCTATTTGACATTGCAAATAGTTAGCATTTTTAACTAGCATTTTGTTCTATCTCCCTTTCTACAACCTTGGTAGAAGTTTCACATTGTCAACTTCCAAGTCCATGCCCAAGCACATAGCAGCTTTGCTCTACATGTCCTGGTTACTCTTAGGATCTCTACGCTCCCCAACATTGTGCAACTGACTATACCCATCTCAACAGAGCAAGCTTGTAGCTTCAGAGTGGTGCACTTTTGTAACTACATTTTACTTTATTTCCTAGTTATTGTTGTGCTTCACATTACTTTCTGCTTCATTTACTTTTAAATATTACTTTGTGCTTTCATTCCCATTTTTAAATAATATGTTGCAAAAGGCTATATAGATGTCAATTAAGTCCCTGTCTAATCGACCAGACTATTCAGGGTGCCCTGTATCTGCTCACACCCAGCATGGCCCTCCCATGAGTACTAGGTCAAGATTGTTGCACCCGTCAACCCCTCGGCATTTTCTAGCTGCTGATGTTTTTGGTCGATATAGTTTTCTGGTGCTAGAAGAAGGGCCTTTTGGTGCCTTTTCTGTGTGTCATAGTAGTTTTGTGAGCCTTCTGCACCCTGATATGCATAAGCATAAATATGACATCCTCTTGCGGTTGTTTTTGCTTTGTGCAGTGTAGATTAGTCATCTCAATGGTTCCCCGGGAGCCCTATAGAACACAAGACCTCTGATCGCCTGTTGACTAGCCTATCTTATGGTAGTCTTACATGTGTTCTGTACCTCATCGCATGTGGTATAGACCAATTGCCTCGACGGTTCCTATGAAACCCTGCAAGACATAAAGCCTTCTTGATTGCCAGTTAGCTTGCCCATCCTACGGTAGTCTTGCACGTGCTCTATACCCTATCGTGCACTAGCGTAAATGTGACACCATTTTGTAGTTGTTTACGCTTTGTGTGGTACAGGTCGGTCACTTCGACAATTCCTCCAGAACCCTATGAGACATAAAGTCTTCTTAATTTCCAGTTAACTAAACTTATTTTACAGTAGTCTTGCTTGCGCTCTGTACCCTATCATGCACTAGCGTAAACATGACACCCTTTCGCAGTTGTTTACACTTTGTGTAGTGCAGATGGGTCGCCTCGATGGTTCCTTGGGAATTCGGCAAGATGTGAAGCCTTTCTTTTGCTGTTTTCCAGTTTCCTTGTGCTTTTTGCATTCTCTTTTGCATAACTACTTGCTTAACAATGGCTCTTTCGAACACTACTGCTAATACCTTCAATGTTGAAGTTCCCATCACGGTTCAAGGCACTACTAGTGCCGAACAACACTGCACCAGACGTTGGAGACACGTCAATCTCTCAGAATCCAAAACCAAGAACCTAAGGGATTGGCCCAGCAACATGAGTGTTACAGCTTCCTCTACATGAAGGTGCAAGAAAATCTACCCTTAGACATACATGAACTCAAGGATAAACGTAGCTTCGAGTTCACTTACTACAATGGGAAGGAATTTGTTCCTACTCCCGGCATTTCTTTACCTTTGACACAGATAGACCAAAGGCTTATAGATTAACTAATCTAGTTGGCTATTCTTAGGGAGAAATAGGACACAATGTCCAACCAAGATGAAGCCTTTCAAGATGGACAGGAGGAACTTGATTCCCAATCAGATGAGGGAGGTCCAACCAGCCCTGTTCCTATCCCTCCTACCCAGTCTTTCTGGGCTAAGCCATTGTCTATCACTACTCCCTTTGTGATTATGACTACATTTACACAACCCATGATTATGACTGCTATGGTTAGCCATGCTAATCCCATGGTTTTTCAACACCCTCTCTCTCCTATTTTGCCTATTTTTTTGTAGCTACTATTCCTTTGCAAATTATTCAGCTATCTATTCCTGTAGCATACCATATGCCAATCATGGCTACCCTACCACATGTTCATACAATGCCTAATTCACAATCATATGCGACTTCTTTTTCTATTCCTACATTCATGCCTATTCCACCCATGGTGGTGGGCCCTATTTTCCTCTTTTCCTACCCCGCAACCATTGAAGATGTCTCACTACATCCATTCTCATGCATACCAAGCCTTGCAAATGGTACAACCCAAAATGNCCCCCCCCCCCCCCAACTATTTACAACATTGTAGGGTTTGGACCAAGCATTCCAGCTCATCCAGACCCTCACAGAGGAAATAAAATGCCTCAAAGTTATTGGGTCTGACACAGTACAAGTCATGGACTTCTACCAAGATGACCCCATCAGCCTTGTAATTCTTGCTTTAACACTACCCCTAGGGATGTCTCTCCCACAATTCATGAAGTATGATGGAGAGGGAGATTCCAATGCACATCTTGTCACCTTTAGGTTTGAGTCTTTGCTATTACAACAATGGATGCACACAATTATTTGCATCTTCACCATGTCCCTAGCTGGGAAAGCCTTGGATTGGTACCGCGTGTTGCCACGCTTATCCATTTCAACTATGGAAGAGCTGCTGATCTAATTCATGATGCGCTTCAGGTACAAATTGAAGCCAAAAACCATGCTGGATTAGTTGATGAGTGTGAAGAAAGAAACTCTAGAGCCAATTCAGAAGTTCATTCAACGTTGGAGCGCAACCCTTAACAAAATCCGCGAACCCATCGTGGAGGCCCACCTGCTGGCCTTCTTTAAGGGTGTAGTGAACGACTTCATCATGTCTAAACTATACTACCTCACTCCTCACTCCCTTAGTCAGGATTTCGCTTAGACTAAGACAATATAAGATGCAGCTGAGGTAAGTAAAGACCCAGCCTACATCACTTACAAAAATTCCTTCACAAAGAGGGACAAAGGCAAAGCCCTAACAACCATAGTGGTCATTGTGGCAACTGAGGTTAAGCCCAAACCTAGCAACAACGATAGCAAGAACAAAAATAAACTGGCCATACTAGCGTCCAACCTCATGCCCAGACAAGGCCATGTGTCGCAACTTGCTATGCCTACAACTGAGACATTTGTACAAACCAAACCCAACTTTGAGCGCAAAGACCACTCAAAGTACACCACATTTCCTCTCAAGCCTTTAGAGCTTCTGAAGCAACTGCTGGCAGTAGGATACATCCAACATAAGCAGATGTCAGAAGAAGCAATCAAAAGGCAACAACATTATTGCAAACTCCTTAGAAGCCCCTCTTTGGCCCTGCCCAATGAGCCTCCAGTTCCTAGGGGTTTTAGGCTAGACAGGTTTTGTGACTACCACCAATAATGTGGTCATGACACGGATTACTGTTTGGCATTACAAGATGACATCCAAAGATTAATTGACCAAGGGAAACTAGTGCTAGACGAAAGAAACCTAGTACATCCTAAAATCCAATCTATGCATGTCTACACAGATCCCCTCAATGCCAACAATTACGGTTATGTAATCAATGCCATCAGCATTAACAATGATCCAAGGTCACCCCAGTAGCCATTCATGGTCCATGTGCCTCAGCGTAGTGCACCAGCACCACAAGTGGCTAATCAAAGCTCGCAATAGCTTTTCATCCTAAAAGTTCCACCACGGGCATCCACCTTTGCACCACCTATCAACGAGGCCACATGGCCCCACCCAGTGACACCTCTAGCTCCATTTGTCATTAGTGGGCCGATGCCCTCGACGGCCCCTATCTCACGTGAAATAGTTGAATAGCCTTCTTGCCCTACAAGGCGAGAATTCCACTTCACGGGTGAGCCATCAAGGGGAAATACCGTCAAAAGTACCCCCAAGCCTACTCCTTCACCCTTTGCATTGATGCCTTCACCACCAAAGAAAAATGTCAACATGACCATGTAGCTTGCATCACTCTGCCAACAAGGATCTAAACCCAGATCCGAAGTCACCCCTCCTTGAGAAATTCGTCTTCTGGGATAAATAGAAGAGGAGGAAAGTGTCAAAAAAGGGGACGGCTAAGATCTCTTAGATGCCCTCACGCAGGTCAAACAAGCTCTAAAACAAAAAAAACACTACATTGAGTTTGTACAACCTAATCATGACATCCATCCTGCATTGCGAGGCTCTGATTTGCATGTTGACAATGATTCCGGTCAATGAAGACATTCTAGCAGAAGAAGAAGCAATCCACTCAGTCATGCTTCCTCCAGTACCTACAAGGTCAGAACAACCTCAACTAACCTTTTGCAGTGATGCCATTAGTGAAGATCCCAAAGGAGGTCAAGTGACTATGACACCCCTTTTCATCACAATTCGGGTGAGCCAACACCAGATCCGAATGGTACATGTTGATGATGGGGCTGCCATGAATGCCATCCCCTTTTCCATTGTAGAAAAGTTGGGCTTGGTCGACCAGATTAAACCCACAATGATGTCATGCCTAAGGTCATTCAATGGGACGCGAGTCATGGTAAAGAGCATAGTTCACATAAACTTCGTAGTAGGGGACCAATTCCCCACAAATGCAATGTTCATTGTAGTCAAGGAAATGCCCAGGTTCAACCTGATCTTGGGGAGATCATGGTTAGCACAACTTAGGGTTGTCTCCTCACCCATACACCAGGAACTCTACCTGCCTTACACAGGTAGAGAGGTGGTGATCCATGATGAAGAAGTAGCAATGCAAGCGATCCACAACGTAGGTGTGGAAAAAGGCTCAGAGGTCATAACTTCTAAGAATGAAGCACCTATTGTAACTTACACTGACTACTCGATAGAGGGGTCATCTCAGCAAGTTGATCGCCAAGGTGAAAACACGTGGACTGAGTTACCCTTCCAAGTGGGAGGTAACAGTGTAGACAAAGGCCCTGGCAGAGTGCCTAAGCCTTACGTCTCACCCAATCCGCATCAAGTTAAGAAGCAGCTTCGCCTAACATAGCAACTCCATTGCTTCTTGCCCACACACTACTCATGCTTCTACGCTATGGCACGAAATGGCCTAAAACTAGCGATGTGCTTGAAATGGCCTAAAACTAGCAATGCTACGCGATGGCCCAAAATGGCCTAAAACTAGCATAAGTTACCAGTAAGCCCTTGTTCAAGTGGTTGACGCATCATTTCTTCGGCATGTTACACAATGGCATGAAATGGCCTAAAACTAGCACATGAAAGCATGAACACTTTATACAAAAAGCATGTATGTAATACACAAGTTAGCGCAAAATCCTCTTACTTTTTCAAAACTGTTATCTTTCAATGTTTGCAAAATTCATTATACAAGATTGCAAAAAATCTAAAATTTCTAATTTTCAAAAAAAAAATCCATGCGATTATGGGTTGTTTGCATCGTTTTTTCTTTGTGCTCCTACATCATTACCTTTGCTTGCTTTGTCCCTTGCTAACTCTTCATTTCCTCCCTCCATGGGCACTGCACCCTCACCTGGGGCCTGCATCGTAGGGGTGAGGTGGTCAGCTAGGGTAAAAAACACAAACTACAACAGAGCATGAACATAAAATTAATGAGATAGAAAATGACTAACCTGAGAAGGGCCCACATCTATCTTGAAGGGTATCTAATCTAAACCAAGCCCGAGGTGACACCAGACCTCCTTTTCTGTGATATCTAGCCAACATCCTTTTCTTGGTGCAACATCTACTACATCAGCTCTCTCCCTTTCTATGAGTGTTCATCTTGGTGTCCCCGGAGAAAAGGACATGGTCACGGTCTTCCCTGCGGGAAGGCCACCTTCTAGCTAGGAGATTTTGTAACCTTGACCTGCTCTTTGAATCTAGTATAGACTTCAAAAGTGTTAATGGTATTTACAAATTCTTCATACGTAAATGCCTTCATAGCAGTGTCTTCGTATAACTTACGATGGGTGGAATTTTCCTATTTATACATATATTTATGGTTTCTTTGCCTCTGCCCCCATTCATAAATCTTGGCACTGATGTCTCTTAGATCTTGATAATTCTGATCCAGTAGATCCATATGCATCTACTACTCTATTAGTTTGTGAGTAGTCTTGACATTCTGATGCACAACTATCCAAAATCAAGCGTGGTCTTCCATAGCTGGGCGCCAGTCCTCGTTGTTAGTGTCACGGGCCATGAGTAACTCGTTCCTCAACTTGAGATCCTCCACCTCAGTCCTCAAGTTAGCCTCCCTATACTTTGCCTTCTGAGATTATTTCCATAGCTCCTTGTTGGTATGCTTGCACTCCCACAGAGAGCATGTTGAGTGCAAAGCACATTTGTAGACCTTGTCGTATGCACGACGAGACACCTCGGTTACTTCTGGTGGGAATGTGGACATAACACTAACTTTCAAAGATCATGTTGGGTCCCACTTGAGTCGAGAAGCTACCATGACACAAAGAACACACCAATTGCATTAGCATAGAACAAGTTGAAAATGCAAGAAATTTTAGCATAACAACATGAGAGTAGATGACACTGCTACTTACCCGCTTCAAGGTCCACCTACTAAAGGCAATTAATCATGTCATTAACAATCCCCTGCATAAACACAAATTTGTCAGGGATTTTATCCCAAGACCCTGTGTGAATCGGAGGGGGTCCCGCGACATCGTCAATAGCACCTGTTGTGTAACCAAACATGTTAGCAATGACCAAAATGGACTATGATAAGGTAGACATATTACCAAACTCACCAGCGTCCGGTTGCAGTCTCGCTTCCAGCTAATGCAAGATGATGGTAGAAGCCTAGCTAGAAGTTCCTCCCAGGTCCCTATGAACCTCTTCTTCATGTGCTGGTGCCTTTTCTTTCAAGAAACCAGAACCTTTTTAATTCAAGGGAGGCTCCTCCTCACCAGTAGGAGAGTTCTCCCTAATAATGAGAGCCCCTACCTTAATGGTAGGAGCTCTCCACCTTTCGACTAGGACCCTTCTCTCTGAGACTGGGGCCCCCGCATCTTCATTTGTCATCCCTATCCTAAGGGCTAACACCTCTTCGTCACCTTCTTCTACTTCCTCTTTTTCTTCTGATGATCAAAAAACATGTTTGCATTAGCTCAAAGCAATTTATCCTAAGGCAGATGCTACACTACGCTACGCCATCTAGCATAGCATAGCGTAGTTGACTACAAAAAACTAAGCATTTAAGGGAAGTACTTACCAATAGGGGGTTTCATCCTATATAGTTTAAGCTACAGTCGTTGCCCCTCCCCTTCCCCCATGCGAAGGGTTTCCCTAATTGGAGGAGGCCTCTTTCGCTACAACTTGCTAGCCATAGTCTCAGCCATGAGACGTTCACCCTGCGATGCGCTACCGTCTATGATGAGGGGCCTCTCGCCCATGCTGTCCTAGCTGTGAACATTGTGGGCTACTCGATCCATCATCATTACAGAAAAAAAATCCTTGATTATTTCTGGGGGATCCTAGGCTTGGATGGTTCAAAAAATCTGGTGAATCCAAGGTCTGGAAATCTGGTCACAATTTCGTACAACCCAACCTCCTTTCTCCTGAACCACCAAGAACTCCATGAAGCACTTAATATAGCCTATGTCGAAGGCATAATGGATGTTGGAACGGGACTCTGTTTTCTTACGGTGTCCCAAGATTTCAGCCCACAAGCCTTTACATAGGGACTCGACCCAGTTGTAACGAGTCCCTTCCTCCATAACCACATGCATTATCCAAGCCTACTCGAGCCCTCGGACCTTTCCCTAGGTGAGTAGTTGGGGGAATGAGTGAGCGTGGAAAGCAGGGTAAATCTCCTTGGTAGGTCCTTTTTTGAGCTTATCCATAGGAAGCCCCTTGCACTCCTTGGTGAGCCCCAACCACTCTTGAATGTCCTTCCTCTAGAGGGTCAACTTGATCTCAGATTTCAACCCTATCGGAATGCCTTCGGTAGGGACACTAAAAAAATTCACAAACAACTGGTCATTGATGTCAATGACCACCCGCATGTCATGCACATGCAAGCGAAAGTAGCCCACCTTGTCGA
The DNA here is from genome assembly GCA_015680685.1 of Gnetum montanum. NCBI lineage: Eukaryota > Viridiplantae > Streptophyta > Gnetopsida > Gnetales > Gnetaceae > Gnetum > Gnetum montanum. The sequence continues at coordinate 251,539 of MNCI01002312.1, forward strand.
AAAAGGATTCGACTAAGAAAACCATCTCGATGGTAGGAACACCCAAATTCGAGGCCAAGAATAGATCCATAAGCCCTCCTTTTCAATGTTCTAGACCAACGAATCTAAGGCTCCATCACCATTCAACCAGCGTTGGTTCTTCGCTACTTCTCCATACTTGAAGTAGACATTCACCCGCTATGCCTCAACGGTTACCACCAACAGCCCCTGAGGTTCCTTTGGCCCTGAAACAGTTCCACAAAAAACATTTAGTGAAACATAAAAGAATTAAAAATGTGCAAAGACACTTAAGCATATGGAACTTACTGCTCGACCTACTAGGTCGGTATGGCAATGGGAACTGCGGGAGGTTAACCAGAACTCGTTCAACCATGATTAATTTGAAGGGTTTCATCCACTCCCCATCCAACCAGCCCTACCCCTTGCACTGATTATAGAGGGGAGAATATACATCTGGGTAGGTGTGGTACTTGCCCCCGCATTAGACAATCACACCCACTCACAAGTTCTCAGTAGAAGAGAAATCCTGTAGGGCTAGTTGCACTATGGCCAATAGACTCGGTGTGTCATGAATCCCATCCTCGTCGATGAAGAACCTAGTAACAAACACAAACTATTAGCATTAGACTGCTATGGCCAGCATCATACAAACACAGCAGAACAAGGCTGCAAAAAGAAAAAACTCATCTGCCAACACAATAGACAGTCCCTTGAGGGTTCTGAAAGCACGTCGTCATAAAACATGCGAGGAACAATGTGTTAAAACTGTGGTAGCAGCTATACTTAGGCATATCCTAGATCTAGGCCAAGTGCCTTAACCTTGTTGGGCGCTTACTGGATCCTTCTCCCTACCCACTCATGATTGCCCAATTGGTTAGAAACCTTAGAATGCCTCGGCTTACCCCAGGAAAAATGGGTTCTGTTATGCCGGCCTCCTCCTCCTCCTCTAGGGAGGACCAAATGATCATGCTAAAGTGGTCAAGGAGGAATTTTAGGAAGCCTTGTGCCCCTTTTCTGAACTAGACCTTGCTCTCCCATATGTATCTGGGGAGGATGAGAATTAGCCACAGGTCTGCTCAAAAGACACAGGACCCCTCTAATTTCCAAAACAATTAGCCTAGGCCTCAGTCCCTCCATGCACAACACAATTAGAAAATGTTAGCATCATATCTAAGGGAAATACATGCACAATGTAGCAACACCTAGCAATTCATGCATATAGTGTAGCATAACCCTCTACCTGCACATAGCGTAGCAAGGGTGCGAAAGCCTAGAAAGAATATGCAAATAGTCTAGCATAGCAACAAAACAATTGACACCATGCCCCAACAAAGCACGTGTCGCACCATTGCATCACACATGGCCTAGACCTCCTAAGGGTCCTACGTTATACCACACGAAGGTCAAGCAACTTAAACTACCCCAACCCTCGCAGTTATGACAACCACGGTAGTGCCAGTTTCAGCAGCCTTGCATGCAACTACGACGTACTTTTTATGCATCTACCATGATCAAAATGATGACAGTGGTGATGAAAAGGCCAAAATGATGTGACCACAAAAACACAACCAGCCAATAATGGACTCAAAAGCAATAGGACACAAAATAAAAGGCAAAGGAAACACAGTAACTTACTAGGTCAACAATGTGCTCTTCTACACTGCAACACGTTCTTGTGTCGCACACCCTAGGGTCTTCTTCACCTCCTCAACTTTTGCAAGCACCAAATAAATCTTAGGAGCCATTGTCCTCCTTGCATATTTACCCTCTTTGCTATAAAAAACTCACCTTGCTAGTCGTTGGCACAATTGCTTGGTGCTCCAAAATTGCCTTGTGCTCCGATGTGGGCTCTGCATTCTTACGATGAGAATGGAAAAATTTCCAGGGTTTAACCCCTATTTATGGTTGTAATGATAAGATGGAAAAACTTGCTATTCTCTATCTCTAATTAATGTGGAGCACGTAGTACAACGTAGCATGCTTGTCATGACATCGTAGCACTATTAGCATTAAAGCCTTGACATGCTTCAAACCAACTGTTCGCTTTCCCAAAAACAAAAAAAATATATTTGTTTTCGTTACAAGTCTGAAAAGACCTTAAACTAGTAATCCTAGCAATCGTAGCATGACTAGTCAGAAAAGACCTTAAACTAGAAATCCTAGCATAGTTGCACCTCTAATGGTCTGAAAAGACCCTAAACTAGCAGTTTCAACCTATCACGTTCACAGTCCGCAATGACGTTAAACTAACAATACCACATTCTTACATGGGTGGTTTTTGCATCTTCTTCCATATTGATAGTGTCACAAATTCTAGTAGTTTCATCTTTTCATGTCAACAATTTGTATTTTTGCGTTAACGCATACTTGCAGTTCCCCATTTCATTTTGCACATTAAGATCTCGCATGTTACAAGTTGGCAGTCCGGAATGACACTAAACTAGAAGTTTAGCATTTGCATATCAACAGTTTCACAACTTCACACTTTGCATCGGCAATTTTGCATCTTTAGCAGTCCTGCATTTTCATGCCTTGGTGGCCCACCATGACCTTAAAACTGGCAAACTTTCAATCTTTACATCATCTCACTTCATGAGTTGCATCACATCACTATTTTGCAAAATTTTTATTACAAAAAATCTTTCCGACAGATGCCCCTTAACCAGGCTTTTATCTTATGTTGGTAGGTCAAGCAAGAGATGAAAATCCATCGTGACCTTTGCACACCTTTAATGTTAGTAGGTCCATAGGGCAGACTTGTGAGATAGTTGGACCCCAACATGATCGATTGGGGTTTGACCACAACTAGCACCATAGCAACCTTAGAGGCATTCCCAAACTGGCCCGAGCATCTAGTCCAAACCCTAGAATTAGAGGTCAGGGATGTGGTCGAGGACTCTCTCTTTGAGAAACCTGTGACCATGCCGAAGGGGGAAGTGAAAACGCTAAAACTTAGTTTCCTCCTAGACACACAAATGCACAAAAACATAGCTAAGATTTTTCAAGACAACATCAGTCTCTTCACATGGCCATACAGTGACATGCTGAGTCTGGATCTGTGGCTAATTTAGCACGACATCATCCTAGACCCACACATGAAGATAGTCAAGCAAAAGACCCGCAAGATTAAGCTGGAAATCGCACTAGCCGTGAGGGATGAAATCACCAAGCTATACGAAGCTGGTTTCATCTGCGTAGTTGATTACTTAGAGTGGGTGTCCAACATCGTTGTAGTTTCAAAGAAAATGGGAGGAATACGGATCTATATAGACTTCTGGGATTTGAACAAGGCAACGATCAAGGATAATGTCCCACTTCCAAGCATCGATTAGCTCATCGATACCACGACTGGTCATGCTCTGCTATCCTTCATGAATGGTTTCTCTAGATACAATCAAATCTGCATTAACCTAGGGCATCAGCTATCAACAACCTTCATGACCCCATGGGGGACCTTTTGCTACACCATGATGCCCTTCAGGCTCAAGAATGCTAGAGAAACCTACCAGCAAGCCATGACTTACATTTTTAGCAACTATATCCTAGATACATTAAATGACTACGTGAATGATATAGCTGTCAAGTCCAAAGAGGTAGCTAATCACCCATGCGATCTAGAAGTAGTCCTCAAGCGCTACCAAATGCACGACTTATGTCTCAACCCTAAGAAGTGCATCTTCAGGGTGAAAATTAGATGCATGTTAGGGTTCATAGTATCGAAGGCCAAAATAGGGGTAGACCTTGACAAAGTCAAGGCCATCATCAACCTGGCACCTCCCACAAACCTCAAGGATCTACATGGTTTGCAAGATAGGGTATAGTTCATTTGAAGGTTTATAGCAAGGTTGATCAACAAGTTACACCCCATGCAACATCTTCTAAAAAAAGGATTAACTTCGAGTGGACAACCCAGTGTTAACAAGCCTTCGACGACCTAAAGAAGGAACTCTCACACCTCTCGATTGTGCATCTACCACAAAAGAATAAACCCTTCTTTATCTACCTCGCCACCTCCAACACATCTGTCATGACACTGCTATGTCAGAAATGAGATGATGGTTTTGAGATACCAGTGTATTATCTGAGCCACACACTAATAGCACACAAGGAAAAATACAATGAAGTGGAGAGGAATTTCCTTCCCTTAGTGTTCACACTAAAAAAGTGATGGCATTACCTATTCCGCAGTATAGCCAACATCATTTGCAAAAGCAATATACTTCAGGCTATCACTAACAACCTATACGAAAGTAGCAAGATAGCCCGATGGAAGGTGATAACCATGGAGTTTGATTTAAACTATGTAAGTCAATCGTCAACGAAGGGTCAAGCCATAGCAACCCAACTCATAGCCTCACCAATTGATGACCAAGCAACCATAGACCCCAAATTTCTAGATGAGCACATTAGCAATATTGACATTGTCCCATTGCATCTCGAAGCCACTCTACACTTCGACGGCGCCTCAACTGTGCAAGGAGGTAGTGCCGCTACCATCATCACATTCTCTTCTAGGGAAATACATTCATCTGCATATTGTTTTACGTTCCCTTACACCAACAATGTGGTAGAGTATGAGGGGTTACTCAGAGGCCTCTTAACTGACCGGGCACTGCACATGCAACACCTGACAATCCAGGGAGATTTACAACTAGTTGTGCATCAAATCACTAAGGTCTACACCTACAAGGCTACACACCAGCAACCCTACTGCGACCTAGAAAAAACCCTACTTAAGCAATTTTCAATCATAGATGTGCAACATGTGCCATGCAATGAGAACACCATGGCAGATGTCTTAGCTACCCTTGCATTAAACATTCTGTCACATTCCTTGGAAAACTTGCCAACTTCAATTATCGAATGTGCAGAGCCTATCACTCAGGTGGAACATGTGGCCTCTATCAGTGCTGCAGATACCCAAGAGTGGTACACCCACATTAAAACCTACCTACAACATGGCGAACCCCCATATGAATTAACATCTACCCAGCGAGATGTAATCCGTAAGAGTGCCCGGCAATACGTGTTCATGGGAAATAATACCCTGTGCTGACATTCCTACTACGGGATATTTCTAGCATGCGTGGGTGGGGAGCAAGCATAGAAGGTAGTTAATGAGGTGCATGAGGGCTATGGCTGAAAAAAATTAGATGCCTAGAGTACTACTGGCCCCACATGGACTGTGACTGCCTAACAAAAGTCAAGACGTGTGACATGTGCCAGAGATATGCAAATCTCATACACATAGCACCTGTAGACCTACATCCAATGCAAATCACGTGGCCCTTCCAATGATGGGGATTAGACCTCATAGGGCCTATCATGCCTAAGTCCTCCATAGGGCATAGTTTCATTATCACCACCACTGAGTACTTTACCAAGTGGGTGGAAGCTATCCCTTGGAGAAATATGATGTCTTAGCAAATCTATCATTTCATCCTAGACAACATCGTAACCAGATTTGGGCTTCCAATGACTATTGTGACTGACAATGGGCCATAGTTTAGTAGCATGGAAACCTGAACCTTCTACAAAAATCTAGGCATTAAGCAATCATTCTCTTCCCCCTATTATCCATAGGCGAATCGGTAGGTAGAGGCTACAAATAATTCCATCATCAACTTGTTGAAGTAGATTCTTAACAACAGCAAGAGGCGGTGGCACGAGCAACTCCTCTACATTGTGTGGACCTACCAAACAATGTGCAGGACCATGACAAGTAAGACTCCTTATAGCCTTGTTTATGGATCTAAAGCTGTGTTGCCTCTTGATTTGCAGGTACCATCACTCTGAATGATCCTCGCGAATGTTGTGAACGAAGCCCAGAACAATGAATTGTGGACCATCAACCTCAACTGAATAGAATAGGAGTGCACATAGATGCTGAGACACATCAAGCACTACCAAAGCAAGCAGTAGTAGAAGCACCATGTAGACCCGCATTGATGACCAGTGCAAAAGTGAGACCTCATCCTCAAGGCCATCTACAAGCATGTGAGAAAATTATCAGCCAACTAGGAAGGTCCTTACGTGGTCACTAAAGCCTTCAGGAATGCAACCTTCAAGCTAGCGGACATGGAAGACAACGAGTTTGCCAAACCGGTGAATCACTCGTACCTTAAGACATACTACATCTGAAGCACAACAACAACCACCACCATCTGCTAAGACAAACCGGTGCTACGAGCACCGTCCACAATGACATTAAACTAGTAGCATCGAGTAGCGTCCACAATGACGTTAAACTAGTGGCATCGAGCACCATCTGCTATGATGAAAACTTGGCATGGCTCATCCATTATGATGTTAAACTAGCATGTACAATCCGCTAGGACGTTAAAATGGTACAACATTTTGCTGGAACCTTAAACTAGCACATGGTCTACCAAGACCTTAAACTGGGTTCGCATTGCATCCCTAGCATGCACCAACACTAGATACACATCGAACAAGCATGCATAGTGCTGATGTGTGGGTGGGACGTCGTAACTGCAAAATGCGATTCATGATACAATGGGAACACGGTCTAGAACATATGCAACACTACCATCCTTAGCATCATGCTGACCCTTCGTAGATGTCGTATGATGTCACACTGGCCCTCTGGACCTACCATCGCCACAGCCCATCGCCCTGATGGTAGTTCCTTGGCTAGTTCCTGTAGCTGGAGTTCCAGTAGTATTGTGGCTTGGCCACAATATTATTATCCTCTAGCCCCTTGCCAACTCCTCAGCTCGCTCAATGTTTAGCTATGTTGTAGCTGATCCCATAGCTAAACTAAGAATGCATACCTTTGGCATGGATTCTAGAGCATCTACACTCACAGCAACTCTCGATGCCTTCGAGGCTAGCTCCTCCATGCTGGTGCTATCAAGGCTGCTATTGGCCTTACTGCATTAGACATTTCACCCCAGTGACGATGCCCAATAGATTCAACAATGCCAATAGTCAACAAGACCTTTGCCCCCAAGGGCACAGCTTGCAACAGCAGCAAATGCTACTACATTGCGAAGCAAGTGCGTCGGCTTGCTCAACTACTTCAGAGTGCAAATTCCATGATGTGCATAACACAACTCACTATATGGAAAGCATTTGTAGGCAGGTCAAAAGCTTTCACGGATGTAACACAACTCATTCTATGAAGGAAACAGCTATCCTACGAGAGGTTGAAGAACAACAATAGCTAAAGATGAAAATACGAACGAGCCCCTCATGAGCACTCCGATGAGGGACTCTGCTAAACATCATCTTTTCTCTCTGCCTTAACCTTTGCAAAACCAATGCAACACTCTCAACTACAATGAAGCAATGCCTTGGCACTCACCAAGCGAAAACCTTGGCATTTTTCCTGCTGTGATGTTTCGTATTCTTTGTCAATGTTTAGCGAGCCCATTCTCTAGATGTTGACAAAGAGGGGTCAATGAAACACCTCAAAAAATTCAAAGTCATTCTCTCTTCACCAAGCCTTGCAATTCGTGCAGCACCACGATAGTTCTTTAGGAGGAGAACACTCTGAATTTCGGCCGGCTAGTTTGGAAAATTTTCTACTTTAGGTGTAAATAGGCTCTACAGATCATCCTGCCTATCCACTTAAGTAGTTTTCCTAGCCAACAACCTACTCAGAAATGGTGTGCAGAGCTGATAATAGCACTCAGGATGTGTGAAATAGTTTAGAAAGTTTTCTCAGTCACAAAGTCTACTACGCCACGCCATGCCCCGCTATGTAGCATAGCAAGCTTCAGAAAACAATTGCAGGATAAATTTCCATGCTACGCTATGCTATGTAGCATAGCGTAGCATGGAAACAACTATACAACTAGCTCCATCACCCAACTTCAAGTCCTTCAACAATGTCCCTTTCCGTTAGGAAGTGGTGGACCATATCTACTGCTATGCTATGTTGAGCTACATGGCACAACGAGGCATAGCAATCCTACTGAAGAGATAGAAGGTAGCTCAAAGGGTAGAATCAGCAAGTTCGCAAATCTCGCAACACAAGAAGCAAAGTTTGCACATTGGCAAATTTTTCACGACTAAGGCCAGTCGCTACGCTATGCTACGCTACATAGCGTAGCATAGCATAGCAAGCATGCAACACACATGTAGTGGAACACATGACAAGATTCTACGCTACTCCAAGCATGCTACGCCATAAAGCACAGAAAATCAAGTAGGTGGTTGTACGACATCAATGCACTTCACCTAATTGGACCGTTGGCACATGTCTCCAGACACTAACGGTGCAATTACGGCGTGGCAGGCTCATAGTTACAGCATAGCAGACTCGCATTACAACGGTCATGCAGGTCCAACGGTCATACGTGGCACGTGTGCTGCTCGCAAGTCAACGTGGGCCCAGGGAATGTAGCATCCAAATGACCTCTTTCACATGCCCTTTAGCCCTATAAATACCCCAATGAGCAGTGCTCAAAGGGTTGGACTATCCCTTGATGCTCTAAGATAAGCATTGTAACATTGAGCATTGAGCATTCTAAGCTTTCGATTTGACACTGTAAATAGTTAGCATTTTTAGTTGGCATTTTTTTCTGTCTCCCTTTCTACCACCTTGGTAGAAGTTTCACATTGTCAGCTCCCAAGTCTATGCCCAAGCACATAACAGCTTTGCTCTACATGTCCTGGTTACTCTTGGGATCTCTGCACTCCCCAACGTTGTGCAACTGACTGTACCCATCGCAACAGAGCAAGCTTGTAGCTTCGGAGCGGTGCACTTTTCTAACTACATTTTACTTTATTTTTTGTTTATTGCTATGCTTTACATTACTTTCTGCTTCATTTACTTTTAAATATTATTTCGTGCTTTCATTTCTGTTTTCAAATTATATGTTGCAAAAGGCTATATAGACATCGATTAAGTCCCTATCTAATCATCTAGACTATTCAAGGCACCTCGTATCCTCTCACACCTAGCATGGCCCTCCTACAGGTACGGGGTCGAGATTGTCGCACCCGCCAACCCCTTGGTGTTTTCCAGCCGTCAACGTTTTCGATCGCTACAAATAGCATAGTGAAGAAAAACTACTTCTATAATCCTTCAAAACTTAGCATTGACCTACATATCATCTCCAACATTCTTTCAATGAGCGAGATTAGCAATTTTCACTTCTTTTGCACCCGCAATTTTTCCCTAAATTGTACCTATGCTCGACACCACTTGAGAGAGTAGATAGCATACTCCTAGAGTGTAGTCTCCAAAACTATACTATTTTTCATTATTTTCAAGTACATTGTAGTCTATTTGTCACTTGCACATGTAATCTTGGCAACATAGTCATGGTATAGCAACCTCACAAGGTCCATTGGAGCACACCAATGGAACACCATTTTGCTTCAGTAGGAGCATAGCTAGGGCTAGCATAGTCCCAACTATCCCTCTACCATGTGGTGCCTGATTTGTGACTCATGCTAATCCTAGCCCTATAAATACCCCAACACTTCATGTTTTAGGGGTTGGCATTTTGACTTTTCGATTGGAAAATCTCACATTCAATTGGTAAAATTTGAGCATTGGCATTCTTGTTACCCTTACACTTGAGCACACTTACCATTTTGGCAAACTTTGGGACATCGCCTACCACTGCTATTTGGGACACTGCCTACCATTGCTATACACTACCTAGCATATTGTACTCTAGCATAACTTGTAGGACACCACAACAACCAACCCAGTAGGCTTAGATCCTGTGGTAGATGTTAGTTCTTCATAGCTAGATACACTGAGACTATGACTATACTACCTACTATGCCTAATTGTACACTACATACCTCATAAACTTCTCTTTGTAGTTAACTATGCTCCCCCCATTTTGGGTGGTGCCTTTCTCTCTTACTCATATTTTATGGACTTTTCACATTTTCTCTTGCATTTTAGCATTCTACATGCATTTTTAATTATTCAAGCACATATTCATGCATTAGCACCCTTTTTTAATGCCTAAAACCTCTACTATTGTTACACCTATGGGCACCGTAGACATCAAAAAACACCCCCCCCCTTGATACTTATTTCATTATAACACCTGTAAGTCCTAGTTTGATCATCGAGACCATTCTTGGCACCCTGCCTCCATTCCATGTAGGCCCTTATGTAGAAGTATGATCAAGGCTATGTAATCATGGACCTCTTGGAGTACCATTCCAGCCTCTAACATTTTTGATCACTACAAGAGGGAGAACCCTAATCACAAAAATATCCCTATAAAGTATATGTGATGTTATCCCTATAAAAAAAAGGGGCCTTCAGCTAGTAGAAGTTGAAGTACCCTTATCATTACGAGTGGGTACCCAAATCACAAACAGCTCCCTCGTAGGTGTAGCATTATTGGTTACATTGAATGCTATGATAGTGTATAGACTATTATTGGCATTCAGTCGGTCTTTGTAGACTTGCATGGGTTGATTTTCTAGTTCAACTAGATTTGAGAAATTAGGTACCAATTCATCCTTGTATATCATCTTTTGCAGGTCATCCTTAAGTGCTAGGAAAAATTCAATGTCATGATCTAGTAGTTGATGGTAGGGGAAAAAGTGATCAATTTTGAAGTATTTAGATAGTGAGGGATCATCCTTGGTTTTAAGAGCAAGATTTTTTTCTATCTTGCATAGCTTTTCATGCCTTTGGTAGGTACTTTCGATCATTTTTTAGTATCGAATTCTTCCACACTTTAATAGTTGATCAAGGAGTTCCAATGATTTTAACGATAACTAAGGATACTTTGATGGGTCTTTTAATTAAAATTTTGGCCTTGCATTGGTTGATGTAGAGGCCCTAGATGTGGAAGGTTGATTATTGTTATGAACAAGGACCCTGGGTTGACTAGTCTTTGACCCACATGCAATCATTTTGTTGTTTTCTTTGGCCATTAGAGCCATAGTTGTGTTGTGTTTCCTCACCTTCTTCCTATCCTTTGATGCATGTTGGTTCTTAAATTTCACATAGGTAGGGTCATGGCTAGTCTTGTCCATGTCCTCTATGTTCTTCATCTATGAAAAGGCTTGGCTTTGTGACTTTGGATCAAGGTAATATAGCTTTGACTTAATAAAGTTGTTAACTACCCCTTTGAAGATAGTGAGAATGTGGATCTCAGTTATTAGTTATGGAATCTTATTAAGAAGAGCATTCTATAATTGTATAAAATTTAGTGCTATCTTAAGGGGTCCCTGCTTGACCTTCATTACATGGTCAAGAGTCATATCAAGTTTCAAGTTATACTCGAAATAGTTCACAAATTGGGAAATCAAGTCTTCAAGAGATGATATGGATCCTCTAGATAAAGCATGAAACTAGTCCAAGGATTTTCCAATTAGGGATAGGAAATATCTACATGATCGTATGTAGCCAGGCTTGTAGTAATAAGCACTTAGAAGAAAAGGTTATGAGGTGGGCATTCAAGTCACCTTCACCATTTTACTTGGTGAATTATGGAATGGGAATGCTCAATAAAAGAGTAATTGGTGGGACAATAAGGCTAATGGATTAATTTTGGTAGAAGTCCATTATCTTGATTGATTGGCTTATATAAGCTTTATGCTTTTGTAACTCTTTCATCAAGTCTTGAATCATTTGAAATGCCTGATCCAATCCTTGAGATATGCTTGCAGACTACAGTGTTTACATGAATGGATGAGGGATTAGTTGAGAGGCCTATAACCTTGTGATGGGCTATAGTGTCAAAGGGATAAGTTGGGTTATGATGGTCATCGATGGGCTAAACATGGAGAAGGATTTTTGTGCCAAAACTTCAGGCACAAAGAGGGTAAATAGTGTTTGTGCATTCTAGGTCACCTATTATCTTGCTATGGGGCCCACTAGTATAGAAAAGGGGTGTGTGGTGGTGAGAACCACTAGTGAGGATCATCTTGATAGAGGTTGCATGGTGAAAGGCATGGACAAAAAGAGGAAGGTTGTTTGAGGCATGAACTATGCCTAATGGGCCACTATAATAGGAGCTAGTACAAACATAGTTGGGTGTACAGGAGACAATGGTTGAGATGCCTATCCCATGGAAGAAATACGTAGGGATAAAGTCACTATGGTGGCTTGAGTGGCCAGTTATTAGAATAGGCCTCATATGAAGGTTTCTTGTTTGGGCTCTACTTCAAACTCATCATGTTTTTCATGCTATCTTTCTGAGCTTAATTTTGCATCCTACTCATCCATCTCAATTAATTGAGAAATTATACATGCATAGGCATCATTCAAAGGTATTTTATCATAAGAATAGGTTATGTACTCCTTTCTATCACAATGGAATAACTTGTATTTGTACTTAGCTTTTACCTCTATGATTCGAAGGTGTAATCTAGCTTGGATTTTTACGCATATGTAGTTGTATTGCTCTTCATTGAGCACAAAAAAGTTTTGGCTATACCCTCATAGCCTAAAGATATTTTCTACACTTAACTATAGTGAGGTCTCTAGGATCATAGATACTCACTCCATCTTGGTCAACTACCATGTTGGTCATGTCAATGGGCAAAATAGTGAACTTACCAAAAGACATTGTTAAACACGTTGATTTTTGGATTTTACTGATTTTAGTTATAAATGAAAAATGTGGTTTAAATTGTTTTTTAGGCATAAAATGGTGTATATTGCACTGAAAAAATGGTGTTGAGGTTTTGAAGTTGTTGATACCAACTATGCTAGTTTTTAAAGTAATGTCTACACTAAAAGGTGTTTAGTAGAAAACTATGGTTTTCAGCCAACTACACTAAGGTAGGTGGTGAAAAATGGATTTTTACATGGAATAACCAAATTGAAAAATTTTCTGCCAAAGGGTGTATGTTACTTTTAGAGAGTGAAATATGAAAATTTTTGGTATTCCAAGGATCATGCTAGAGTCTTGGAGATGTCTACACTAGCTTTTTGGCTATAAAATTTCATATCAAGTGTGGTAGGGTTTTGAGATGGTCTATGCTAGATTTCAGTTTCCAAACATAGTTTTCAAAAGGAAAAAATTATGGGCATTGTTGCTGACTCACTGGCTTTCATAGAATCCAAAAACTACTATGAAAATGTTGTGATAACTCAAAACCCCCACCACAATCATGCTAGGCACTTTGAACCTTCCCAAACCCATATATGGACATCATAGCACTTTTCGACTTGGGAAGTAAGAGAGTAGCAACTTATAAGGCATTTTTTGGCCCTAAAAAGTCCAAGTATGAAAAATTGTAGGTCATGGGCTACTAACCTCACATTTACAATGGAATCTTTCCTCGAGTTGAATAGTGAAGGTTATAGGTTACAACATGTGTTTTCTTAGTGGTTTTTCAGATACTTTTGAGCCTATTCATAAGAATGATTTTTGCCACTATAGACCCACTCTACCATGTGGTAAGCTATCATGTCATCATTAAGATTGGGCTTATTTTTTTTATCTTGATGAGTTTCTTGGCCTCTACCATGTCATCTTCTATCCATGTTAGCATGATGTCAGCAATGCCACATCAGCAACTAGAGGAATCACTTTTTTCATCTAGAAGAATTTTGCTTCCTCTACCATGTCATCTTTTGCAAATGTTAGCATGATGTTAGCATATGTCACTTCAACACCTCATACACATCAGCCAAAGGCCAAGTTAGAGTACCATATCAACATTACCATGTCAACTTCTGTCACATCATTGTGATGTTGACAAGCTACCATGTTAGCTTTTAAAGATAGATCATAATGGTGATTAGTAGCTTGATCAATGTTTTCTACCACATCAACATGACTTTCATGCCACATCAGCTCATAGAATCAACTCATAAAGTAGAAATTTAGCCCTACATGATTGATCTACCACATCAGCAATGCCATAATGACTTTGCCACTTTAGCTTTCCACCACATTAGCTTTTTGAGTCATTTTGAAGGATGAAATTTCTCCTTTGCAAACCAACTTTACCATAACTCCACATTAGCATGATGTTAGTAATGCTATGTTAGCATTTAGATGAAGCATAATTTTTCATCTAGATGAGTTTTGTAGCCTCTACCATGTGAGAATGATAGCATTAGTGACATCATCAAAGTGTCATGTTAGTTTGCAGAGCTAGTTCATGAGGGTAATTTTAGGGTTTATAAACTCACTCTGGCACATCAACATCAGTGACATCATCATGATGTCAACATTATTCCACGTTAGCATGTAGAGTCATTTCGTGAAGTTAAAATTTAGTTTGATGAACTAGCTCTATAGCATAGCACCACATCATCACTACCACATCAACACCCTATTATGTTAGCATGTAGAGCTCATTTGTGAGCTCACATTCCAACCTCATTAAAGATTCCATTGAATCAAATCATTAAAAAGCATGCTATTACAAGAATTTACTTAGTAGTTAGAAATTAAATAACCTTAAAACTAAATTCAATGAACCATGCTCTCTTAAGGAAATGCAATTATCATTGAAGGAGCCCAAGATGTGGAGGATTTGTGGGACAGTTGTCCAACGTCCTATGTAAAAAGGACATTTGGTAGCTATAGATTTTAATTTATATGGTTGTTGTAACTAAATTCCCTTAGTGGTTGTAACTAAATTTAAATTTCCATGATGTTTGTTACTAATAAGCCACTATAAAAAGGGCTTAAGGGCTAAAAAAAGGGGAAGGATGAATTAAGAAGAAATATTGAAGATTACTTGTAAAATAGCTTTATAAATGCAACATCAATTTAGTTGCTTTGCTTAAATCCTATGAGTTCTTTCTCATCTCATTTTATCTTACTTGCTTAGCTAATGATTTTGATAGGTTTATCCTTGGCATTTAATTTTGGGATTTTTTTATTACTCTTTTAGTTTTAATGTCTTGTAATTCTAAACACTTATTGCTTAGCCATGTAAGAGCTAGTATTCTTCTATTGAAAATCATCTTATGCAATTTAATAGTAATACCTTTATGAAATTTCTTATTCAAGTTTAGAGGGTCTAGAAAATCTTTGATATTTTGGGCTAACTTGAAATAGCTTAATTTTGAATTTTTTCCTCATGTACAATCTTGAAATTGTTGTACCTTTTCTAATAGCTCTATTTTCTGCAATTCTTAACATCTATTAACTAGCCATATAATAGCTTGTATTTTTCTTTTACAATGTATTTTGGACAATTTAATAGAAGTGTCTTTTATGAAATTACTTATTGAGCCCATAGGATTTGGATAATTTCTAACATATTAGGTTGAATTTGAATAGTTTTATTTCCAAATGTTTTCTCATGTTAATTTTATCTCAATTAAATGTTTGAGATTTCACACAAATTTTCCTTCTCCCTTACTTTCATTTAAAAGCCATTGAATCTCATTCTATTTCTATTTTTCTTATAGACTTTTCTCTCTAGGGAAAAATAGAAGTAGATTTTTGCAGGACTATGCTTAAGCATTTTGGTGAAATTTTATTTGTCTCAATCACTGTACCATTAAGATTATATATATTGAGTAACTTAACAAAATAGGAGCGAATAATGATTCACAATATTCAAAAAAGTTAGCTAAATGTCTATTATAATAGTCAATTATTTTTTAATACACAAATCCAACCATTTCAACAATCATAACAACAAATACACATTCACACTTAATTTTCTCTATTACCATTGAGTTTATTTAGAGGCATTTGGGCCTTGGTGTTTCAAGAGACCAGCAAACACCTAAACACAAGTTTGAAAGAACACCTTCATCTCCTATAATCCCAGTCACATGGCCAAAGGAAACATTGCTAATCCCAAATGGTTGCCAATACTACCTAGAGACTAACTTCCATTCTTCTCATTATCATTACAAAACAAACATTCAACAAGAAAGGGGAAGATATTTTTCAAGTCTTTCTTAGCTCCCTTATACACATTGATGATGTTTCTATTCTTTGACTCTACTCTCTACAACTAATAGCTCTACCAAATCTAGCTTAGAGCTTTTGATATTTGTTCTCTCTTTAGAAAGCCAAGCCAATACCTCAAAATTATAGGATCCTAGGTGATTATGACTTGTTTTTGATCCATAAAAATTATAAAAATGGCTTTCTCTATAGATTAACTCTTTATTAACCTTATACATTCCATCATGCTAGGATAGGGATGTTTCAAGTTTAAGGTACATAAAATGCCTACCCTTTCAAACTTATTGAAATACTTCACTCCTTTAAAAAGCTACTATTGGATACTTTGTACCTTGTTTTTCTAACTTCTAACTCTTTAACCAAGCTAGTTACACCAAAAAACTTAGGCTCATCCACACCTTTTTGAGCTATAATAATCATCATAGAATGGTCAATGCAATAATACAAAAATTTTGTTTTTTTCTAACAAATAACTTGACCATAAATACTCATCTCTTAGTCGAAGAATGATCGTCAAACTCTTAGGATATTCCACATTCTTCCCATGGGTTTCACCTCATAATGGATGTAGCCATCCCCTATTCTCATATTCAGTCCAAAACTAGTGAAGCAATAAGCTTCTATATTAAGCTTCAAAATGGGACATGACCTAAAGTTGCTAGTTGTGGTATTGAGAAAAGTCTCATAGCAATGTTTGTAAAAATTCAAAATTATCTAATCCCTATACATAGGGATCCATGAACCTACACACCCATACTATAGTTAGTCATGATTAGCACTTAGCTAATTTTTTACTAATCATTCAAAACCAACTCACCTTTAAATAAACATCTATGAACTTGTTGGATTCAAAATTTCTCTAGAAGTATGTGTTTCTAGAAGTAATGTACTATCAATACTAAGCTATTCATATCCTTCCTTTTTCATAGCTTGTCCAAATATTTCCTATAAACTAAGATATCCTTAGATAGTTCTTCTATCTCTGACTACTATTCATAGATGATCTTTGTTAGCTCAATTAACAATCCAAGAAGTATTTACTCCAAAACTCTCAAAATGGTTTCCTCTCCTAAGCTTATACAAATCACCATGTGGAAGTACTTGAAGAACTTCAAAAATTCTATGGCCACTTATTAATCCTAGATCTTATGATGCATCATAGATGCATCATCAAATAGTGGATTACATTTGATAAGCCTTTCCTTTCACCTTTTATTCTCCAAGATGATCCTCTCATTTACTAATAGAAAAAACATAGGCTCAATCACCATTAGTATTGGTGCTACAACATCCCTACAGAAATAATACAACACTTATTTCTACTATGTTAAAATATAGTATAATGCATTGTTTCCTTTTGGTAATCATTGATGTCAATATGTTTTGACATATTACATGAAACCTCTTCCTAGTATTTCATGTGAAAACTTCTAATACTGTACTCTTTAATGCTTAGTATTAATACTTACATCAAATCTTAGTTGATGTCTAACATCATTTCTTCTAAATGACATTTAGCCCAACCCCTATGTTTCATGTCATGACCTAGACTAATGTCATATATTAAATATTTATCTTAGAATATGTAAAAATTCTATTCTACATGGAAAATTTCTACATGATGTGTTGCTAAATATATTGTTAGACTTAATGCATTCTTTGAGAACTCTGCATCAAAAATTCTCACGTCGTGTTCTTTTGTGTCATGTGCTTACTCAAAACCAAAAATCCTTAATTTTTAAAAATTGAATATGAAATATAAAAAATTACTATACATATAATTCTACACTTTCATCACTATATTCTACATGAAAAGCATACTTTGGTAAAATAATGACTTTTCTCTTGAATCTCTTGCCTTTATGACCTATGGATCAATGTTCACCAAGGCAATTACGAAATTACTATAGTTCAAAAATTATAGGTCAAAATTCAATATAAATCTTGGTAAAAAAATCCTTCCTTTGCTAATAAAAACTTAATAATAGCATGCATTTACATGCAATGCAGTTTTAAACTTTAGAAAATGAAATTTATTAAAACCCTTGAAACTAGGTACTATTTATTAGGTTTTCAATCCCATAATAAAATCAATTTTAAAATGTTAAATTTTTTCTCTATAGATAATTCTACCTAGATAATGTTTCTCAAATCAAGCCTAGCTTGATGTTTTGCTAGCAAAAATCCATTAGAAAAATTTAAAAATCAAGTTTTCATTATAATGTAATACACAGAAATAGTTCTTAACCATAACTAAAATTCCTAGCTAGGGTTCATGTTACTTATATTTATGTCTTTTGAGGAAGAATGTAGGATTGTGGTAGTCCTATGCTACTATTGGTTCTACCTCTAGCTCCCTATTTAATGTTGTCAGTTACAATTACTTACTTATTTTCTAGTTTTTGACTTATCACTTTTTTCTCTTAACTTTGCTTTCACATCATTTCTAAATTTCTGAGTTGCAAATCAAAGCTTTCATGTCATTTTCTTCTTCTAATTTATTTATATAGGCCTATAAAACAACATTACTTCTAGAAAATATTAACTTTTGATAGGTGATGTTTTGACATAATCTAGTTTTTACATTGCACATCATTTCATTTTTGAATCTCTTCATGGACTATAATTGCTCTGATTTTGATCTAGGCCAACATGGCTACTTGTCCATCATTCCTCATTCAGCCTCTTGCTTATAGTATCATGAACATTAGGTATGTTAGATCCTCAATATATCTTTATTATCTTTGAATCATGTTCAACAAGTATAGCTTCTCTTATAGCTTCACCAAACATTACTAAGGATTAACTAATTCCCCAATCCAACCTTTCTTTTCTTGATTGAGATCTCTCTTTGAGAAATGATAATCTAATTAATCTAGCTATACTTAATAATAAAGGTGAATATAATACACTTTAACTTAGTTCTTTTCTTTCTCAAGATTACAAGAAAGCTATTATAGCTACGTTACAAAATCACTCAGTTTCTTTTACCCAAGGCTATAGTGATGTATCTAATCTAGATCTAAGGCTGGTACAACATAATATTATTTCATAAGAAGGTTATAAATCTATTAAATAGAAGACTAGAAAAACTCATCTAACCATTTCTCTTTCTATAAAATAAGAAATTACTAAGCTCTACAATGTTAGGTTTATCTATCTTGTTGACTATTTAGATTATGTCTCCAACATGGTTGTGATTCCTAGGAAGAATGGTGGAATTCACATATGCATTAGCTTTTGATACCATAAAAAAGCTTTCGTTAAAGATGATTTTCTACTACCAAATATCAATTAGCTCATAGACTTGATAACTATTCATGCTCTCTTATCGTTTATGAATGGGTTTTTTTTATTATATTCAAATCTAGCTAAATATAGAACACTAATAATATACTACTTTTATGACTCCTTGAAGAACATTTTCCTAGACTAAAATGTCCTCCAAACTCAAGAATACTAAAGACACCTATCAACATGTTATGAATATCATTTTTAGTGATATGATATACAAAATAATCAATGACTATATTGATGACTTGACTATTAAATCCACTTTAGCATGTGATCATGCTCCTAACCTAGACCAAGTCTTAACCCACTATGACAAATGTAACCCATATAATAACCATAAGAAATGTATCTTTGGTGTTCTTATAAGTAAGATGTTGTATTATCTTGTATCTCAATATGGTATAACAATTGATCTTAACATGGTTAAAGCTATTATAATCTCTTACCATCTAGAAACATTCAAGACATTTGTGTTCTATAATACCATATTCAATTGATTTGTCATTTTATCATCAATATTACAAATTATTTCCATCCTTAACTCATTTACTTTACAATTCTAACATTTTCATCTAGAATGAGAAGTGCCAAAATGTCTTTGTTACCATCAAAGAAGTCTTAACTTTCCTTTCTATGCTACATCTTACATGATTTGATTAATCTTCTTTCCTTCATATCTCTAAATCCAACCATTCCATAGCTATCATGCTTTATCAAAAGATAAGAAGATGGAGATGATCTTTCTATATATTACATGTCATCCTTTTTTAGACTATGAAACTAGATATTCTAAATTTAAAAAGTCTTGTCTAAGTTTTGTCTCTGCTCTTAGGAAGTGAAGGCATTATTTCTTATATGATAAAGTGTTTATCATTTGTAGAGGAAAAATTCTTAAATAAAGTGTTATAACCATTTTGATAGTCATCACTTATCTTGTTGGAAAAATTTTCTCATTAAGTTTAATCTTTTTTATTTATCTTAACACTTTGTTAAAGGTCAAGTTATAGCTAATCTAATCTCTTCTTGTAAATCTAATGATATTATTCACAACTTACATGATGACATGAGTAACTCAAATTTTGTCCTTCATTTCAATGAATCTCATACTTCCTTCAAATGTATTGCAACTTGTGTTCTTGTTGTTCCTACTAAAGATATTCTCTATAGAACTTATTAACTTGAATTTTCATGTACTAATAATATACCTAAATATAACACTCTAATTTGTGGTCTCTTGCTAGCTTTGCAAAATCAACTCAATACTATTACTATTTATGATTATTTTCAACTCATCATAAACCAAGTTAATGATGAATATTACTATAAACATCCTCATCTTATTTCTTATCTAGATATGGCTAAGGAACTTATTTCTTCCTTTTTAGCTTATATCTTAAGTCATATTCTACATTCTAAAAAAGATGCTAGTCAATGCTTTGGCAAAATTTGTAATTCATGGTAATCCATCTACCATATGTGATTAACTTATGTAATATATTTACTTAACATTTATAACACAATCTTCTAATATCTTAATCAATGTTATCAACAGAGTTGATAAAAATCACCATAATATTGGTATTGGTATTCTTTATTATCTCACTACTGTTAAAACTCCTAGTCATGTGTCACTTGCTCAAAATGATGTTCTATGTAAATGTATTCAACATTTTCATTTAATAAATCCCAATATTCTACATTGATTTTATACTATAGGTGTTCTTCTATGTTATATTAACCTAGCTTTGTCTAGGATAGTCCTTGATTAAGTTCATTCAAAATTTTATAGTGAATACTTAGGGTTATGTTCTCTAACTTCTTATGTCATTTCTTTGAGCTATTTGTGAAAACCTTAGCTAAGGATGCTTATGACCTAATCAAAACATGTGATACTTATCAAGGACATGCACTGCTCATCTATGCTCCTCCACAAGAACTTCATATATCTTAGATTACATGGTCTTTTAAAAAATTGAACCTACACCTAATTAGTGCCTTTACTCATCCTTCTTTTGCCAGGAACCAATTTATTCTAACTATTATGGAATACTTGAATAAGCAAGAAGAACCAATTCTATTCCATTACACTAAGTCTTATTTCATTTATCATTTTATCCATGATCATATCATTACTTGTTTTGATATACCTCTCTAAATTATGATTGACAATGATTCTCAATTTAAAAGTAAAAAGGTAGTTTATTTTTGTTCTATGTATTATGTCACCCAATCATTTTCTTCACCTTCCTATCCTCAATCTAATGGTCAAGTCAAATCCACTAATACAACTCTCATTCACTTTCTCTATAACATGGTCAACAAAAACCCAACACAATTAGTACATTAAGTTGTCCTAGGCTTTTTAGATCTATTACACTACTTTTCCTATAGTCTATAGGCATATCTCATATCTATAAACCTATGATTCTAAGGAAATATTATGATTTGAGCTTTGCATCCCATATCTCCATGTTACTTTGCATGATTAACTCTTAGATCAACATAATGATAGCATGTGATGCATTGAGTTGAATATTATTGAAGAATAATATCAAGCTACTCTTAAGAATATAAATGAATATTAGAAAGACATTCAACATCATTATTCTAAGCATATCAAAATATAGTAGATTCATGAAGGAAGGTGACATAATCCTTTACCAGTTTCCAAACTCTAGAAATACAAAGTCCTCTTCCAAATGGTAGGATCTTTTTGTTGTAGTTCAATATTTACATAATGATACCAAAATTTTATCTAATTTGAAAGGACATCAATTTCTATATCCTATCAATAGGATATTTTTGAAACACTGCTACATGTAGTTAACTATCTTATCACAACATTAAATCTACTAGCTATTCGAGGCTAAACATGTATTCTTCTAGGAGCAATTTAGTCTACATTAGCTCTTTTATACCATGAATGGATACATACTATATTATAATAACATGTTTATTTTAACCTTGTTTTCTTTAAACCATTTTGACTACTAATCGTCCTCTCTATCTCATATTCTACTATCTCTCCGTATATTTTTCTCATATGTTCCTACTTTATCTATCTTATTCTACTATATGTGCTTAGAATAATTAGTGAGATTTTTGAATGATTGAATATCTCATTGCTTCCTATGAGGATGTGATTAAGTATATTATTGAATGAGACAAGAAGGTGTTACTATTTCAATACTATACATGGCATTTTTTCATCCATATAGTGTGTAGGATTTAATCATACCCCACTTCTATTACATAGCACCATTCTGATGAGAGTTGTATAGGTTATATCCTCTTCTCTTTCCTTTTTCTTTTGCTTTCTATTTTCATATACTATAATTTCTGTTTTCGTGTACTATATTTTTTTCTTCCTATTATTCCCTTCTCTTATCTATTCTCATTTATCTCTATATTTATCACATTGATGAGGGCAAATAAGTATCTTTACCTTGAAGTAGTGAGGGAGTGTTGAGTGAAATGTGACATAAGAAGTAAGAATACTCATTTGAGTGAGGTGAGGAAGAGGTGGATTTAGTCATGTTTCACTTCTATGACATAACATCTCATTTTTATTATATTGGTGATATCCCTAGCATGCCCTCCTTATACTTTTATTATTTTAAGTTTTTGCTTTCATCTATCTTCCTATCTTTCTCTACCCCTTTCTCCTCTCATACTTTACATTGGTGAGGCTAAATGAATGTCTCTTCTTTACTCTAATGAGGGTGTGACTAAGAGAATTGAGTGGATTGGGGAGTGTTTTTCTAATACTTTGTGTGTTTCAGCATTAATTTTTCTATTCATGACATCTAACATCATTCTATCTTTTGACATTCAATGTCATTTATCTATGTCAACTACATTTTAACATTAACTACAACTATGTACATCATTTCTCCTATCTACAAGTTTTTGTGAGCCCTAATGTATCATTCCTTTATGATTTATTAGGAATTTCTTGCCTATAAATAAGAGCATACCTCTAATCAAGAAGGGGTTGGACATATCAAAAAAATAAATAATCTTTGAATAAGACTAATTTCAATGATTACCAATTAAGTATTAAACCCTCTAAGAGATTTCATCCATTTTAGAGCTTCTAATGTTAGGAATTGAAACAAGAAAAAAAGAAATAAAATATCACAAACAAACACACAAAACATGAAATATTTTATGTGGTTCGGCTTAATGTTGCCTACATCCATGACTATAATTTTTATTCATTTCTTAGGTTTCACAATGATACACTCATTCTCCACCAAAGGAAGGCACATTACACCTATATATATAACTAGGATTTTCATCTTTCCAAACATAAATAGCTAAATTTTCTAGCTTTCCTTCCAAATTAATAGCTAGTAAGCTTTCCAAATTTCATCTTTCCAAATTAATAGCTAGAAATTTTAGCTTTTCAAATTGTTGGCACATTTTGGCCATCTTATGGAAAAGTTTGGCATGATTAAAGGTTTATACAGTTAGAAGAATTTCAGTTTGTAGAAAAAGGAGATATAACATCTATGGAAAGAAAAATGGTCAAAGAAAGGATGTTATATCCATTATACAAATTATGCACTCATCAATGTATTATCCTTTTATTCTTTTCATAAACTACATTAGTTCCATTCCCTACCTACACATCACCGTGGAAATTTTATTTTTGTCTGCTTTACCGTTGATACTTCTTGGGGATGCATTTGCCTATGCCTGTACTGTGCCATGTTTCTATTTTTGTTTGAAGTGTGGAAAAGGAGGCAGCTAAATAATCATTTGCAGAGCCTTCAGCATCACGAATTGGATGTGATTGCTGCAGAGAAAAAAATAAATAATAATAAGAAAAAAAATGCTGCCGAAGGAGTCAGTCTCTCTCAATTTGCAGATACGGGCTCTCCTGTACCCTCCAATGTTGCTTTAGAAATTAGTGGAAAACTTCCTTTTAATGCATTAACTTGAATACATATGGATCCATGGTTGTGGAGGTTGGAATTGCTATCTAGACGACAATCAAGAATATGCTTGTTCCTATAGATTCTTTAATTAATCAAAGTTATCCCTGGGAAGAGATTTCAGTGGCCGTCAGCTTAACTGACAAGGGTTTCTAGGTTTGAATTTTACAGTGCAAAGTGGGGCTCATTGGCCGATCTGGATTTCCGTGTCCATGTGCATATAAGTCTGGTACAGTTACCAGCACCATCGTTTGATCCACGAGTCGCACGGCTGCAACACGAACCCACGTTTCCCTTTCTACAATTACGAATTTATGGAGGAACGCTTGGTGCCTGTTGTTGCTGTTGTGCATCAATGGCAAAAAATTAAAGGAGAAGCACAAAAATAGAAGGCAATGCTGACCACGTCGTCAGAATGGAGGTCTGGCAGAGACTGATGCGTGCAATCACTCAAGATTTTAGGATAGATCTACGTTTCCACTCACTGCCGTGACTCACAATACTCTGTTGTAGGGATTCTTTCACTGTGGCCTTGTCAAGAAAACCTGGTTTTTCTAGGAACGCATTTAAAAAAAACTTATAGGTGATAATCACAAATGACATCCATTCCTAGAACCTACAATCCGAAATAGCAGCTGTGCCCGCCGATGCATTCGTTATCGCCATACCAATCCACTGAACACGGCGACAGAGACACGAAGGCATTCTAAGACAGGTGTATAACCGAATCTGCAGAGCAAGAGATATTTTAACTAATGCTGGAGTTGCAGTTTAATCTATCATTGAAACTTACCATTAATTTAATTATTCCAAGTGCCCTACTGAAGACTTACCTTTGATTTAATTATTCCAAGTGTTTAAACATTATTTTTCCAACATTATTATATATATAAGTTACTACTCATAAAATATTTGCAATATTAATGTTAAAATATTTGTAAAATATT
>MNCI01002312.1:277216-301595 GCA_015680685.1 Gnetum montanum
CAAAATGAAGTCTCGTACATGGTAGTTTACACAGCAATTTTTTGGTAGCATAGTAGGATTGTCTTGAAGAAATTGCTTATTTGAGCCTTGGAAGTTTGAACAATTCATAGTTATTGAATTTGGGATAGCTTTATTGCAAAGTGTTTACTCGTGTCATTTTACCTTGTTTAAATATTTGAGGTCCACGCAAATTTTCTTTCTTTTCTATCTATTTCCATCGAATCTGGCTCTATTTCTAATTTTCTTGTGGAACTATTTCTTTCTCTAGGGAAAATTAGAAGTAGATTCATAGAGTTGTGCTCAAATGTTTTTGCAAAATTTTATTTGTTACAAGTAGGTATTATAAGGACCATGGAGACTAGGTAATTAAACAAAATAGAAACTCTCAACAACTCACAGTACTTGGCAAAGTTGGCTAAATCTCTTTAAGATAAGTCATTTGTAGTTTACACACAATGCAATCATTTCATTTTACACAACCGCACACTGCAACAGCACACACACACACACTCACATTAACTACTAAGTCTATTTGGAGGTATCTGGGCCTTGGTGTTGCCGGAGATTAGCAAGCACCTAAATCCTATTTGAGGACACTCGTTGGCAGTCGCGTCCCAAACGGTCGCCAACACAAATATGAAGAGAAAAAATCAGACTCCATTCTTTCCAACCTCTCACTTGGAGGCTAATTTTCAGAATCCACTAATGAAACCTTGTACCTCTCTTGCCCCATAAAAAAATGCTCACCTAGTGTGGTACCTCCTCATAATTAACCTTGGAGGCCAACTGAGATAGTGCACAACCTTAGTTTATCCAGAGTAACAACTTTGGTCATCATGTATGTTGGGCTCTTTAATCTAAGAATCTTCTTTAATGACAATACTCCTTCATTTATCAATCCACGAATGTGGTGATACCTCAATTAAATATGCTTTGATCTTTCATGGAATGCTAGATTTTTAGCAAGATGAATGGCACTTTAACTATCATTGTAAAGTGCATTGTTGTCTTGTCTCTTGCCCAACTCTTTCAAAAAATTCTTCAACCAAATTATTTTTTTACTAGCTTATGAAATAGCCATATATTCTACTTTTGTGGTCGAGAGAGTAACACTTTTCTAAAGTCTAGACATCCATCTAATAGTAGTACCACCCAAAGTGAAGACATGACCTATCATACTCTTTCAATTATCCAAGTCTCCACCCAAATCAGTATATGAGAAGCCTTATAAAGTAACATCATTCTTTTTAAAATAAAGTTTCATACTTGACGTGCCTTTTAAGTATCTAAAAATCCACTTCATAGCTTCCAATTTCTCCCTTCCTAGATTTGACATATACATGCTAACAACTCCTACTACATGAGCTATGTTCAGCCTTGTACACACCATAGCATATATCAAGATTCCAATCACTAAAGCATAAGGTACTCTAGCCATGTATTTTCTCTCCTCATTTATTTTTGGTGACTACTCCTTAGAGAGACAAAATTGGCTTCCCATAGGAGTACTTCTGATATTAGCGTCTTGAAGTCTAAACCTACTCAGCAACTTTTCTATGTACTTTTCTTGAGATAGCTTCAAAAGTCCCTTTAATCTATCTCTAGATATTTTCATCCCAAGTATATGCTTAGCTGGCCCTATGTATTTCATCTCAAATTTTTTTTGCCAATTGTTGCTTCAACCTATTGATCTCCTTCATACTAGGCCTTGCAACTAGAATATCATCAACATATAATAGCAATATGATATAAAAATCATCAAAATTATTGAAATAACAAAGCCACTATCACACATGAATCCATCAAAATTCTTGTACCATTGTCTAGGAGCCTACTTTAATCCATACGAAATTTCTTTAATTTACATACCAAATTTTCCTTCCATGGAACTTGGAAGCCTTCTAGTTGTGTCATGTAAATTTCTTCTTCAAGGTCACCCATGTAGGAACACAATCTTCACATCTAATTATTTGAAGTGTAGATTTTCTACAGCCATAATACTCAGCACCAATCTAATAGTCGTCAACTTGACTACAAGAGAGAATATCTCATTGTAGTCAATCCCTTTCTTTTTTTGAAAGCCCTTAATTACTAATCTAACCTTGTATATATTGCTACCATCATGCTCATCTTTGACCCTATACACCCACTTATTCTACAAGGCTTTCTTCCCTTCTAGCAAGTTAGTAAGTGTCCATGCTTCATTGCTTTCAATGGATTTCATCTCATCTTTCATGACTAACTCCCACATGACTGAATCTTTCACTTGCACTGCTTCATAAAAATGCTTCAATTCCCCAACATTATTTAGAATTAAATAATGTAAACAAGGAGAATATTATTGTGAATGTTTGATCACTCTATTTGATCTTCTCAATGAAGGCTTAGGGGTAATTGGTTATGCTTCTACACTTCCATTTTTAGGACTAGCTTGCACCATTTTAGACACAACATTTTCTAAAATTTCCTCCAACTCAATCTTCTCATGTTCTTTTGTATATTTGCATGCACACTTTGATTCTATGGAAATCCTATCGTTAAACATCACATTTTCATTAAAGGTAATGTGACATCTAAAAAAAATCGGTGGTTGGAACACTAAGAGGTTATCAAGCATACAGCCTAATCCTGGATCCATGCGAGGGTCATGCTAGAGAAAATGGAAATGAGGTGCCCTAAATGGTCTGTTCAATTAGTCAGGGACTTACATGGTGTACAATAACCATATGCAAACAGTAATTTTAAAATGCAAGACACTCAAATTGAAATGGAAGAAAACGTGGGGTGCACGATAATAGAAATGCATCAAAGCATGTAACTAGGACAATAAGCATGAATAAGTACACATGAATGCAACATATATGCTATAGAAAAAATGGAATGAGATTTTAGGTGAGGGATTGCACCACCCAAAAATTGGGGGATCTGATCTTTGTTTGGCTAATGAATATGTACAACTGGTATGCAGTACTAGACAAGCACAGCTAACAATGGAATAATATGATCATAACTCCTGGACTGCTGCCTATGGGATGCTAATAGAAACCAATGAGCTGATGCTTGCTGAGCTGAGAGGCACTATGCTGGGTTGAGGAGAGATCTGGGAAGTGCTACTACTAGGATTTTCTATTTATCAACCTTCTATTTGCCAATCTCTTTGTCAAAGCTTACTGCAAGAAGCCAACAGCCAAAAGCCAACTTCCAAAAGAAAACCTTTTAAACATTATTTTCTAGGGTATTTATAGATCCAAGAGTGGGAGGAATATGTGGTTGGATGCCACATTTCCTGGGTCTGATAGGGCACAAACGTGGATGTGCTACACTGGTGTGTGATGCTATGCTAATGTGCTATGCTGAATGGAACGAGGCTGGAAGTGAGACCTACTAAGCTATGACCTTATCATTCAGATTGCATGTACCCAAGGGACTACCATATTTTTACAAAAAATTCTTATGACAAATGTAAAGTGAAGCTTATGCTTCGGGACTACATCTTCCCCTCTCTTATGAGTAGCCTCAAGTGTAGAGCCAATTTTGGGACTTCACAATGGATGCAACAAGCACAGAAAAATGTTGATATCGACTATTAAGGAGATGTTGGGGTAGAATTGACCATGGATGAAGAGTCCTGAAGAGTCCAAAGATGTCTTGTAGCTTCTTTTCAAGTGTTACACTACTTACGTTGTTCAACATAGCGTAGTAGCATGAAGACCTGCTCGCTACACTATGCTACACTACACAGCATAGTAGCCACCTTTAAGATAAGTTTTGCTCAAAAAATGAAAATAACCCTCTGAGGCTTAGCAAGGCAAGCTATTTCAATAACCAACCATTACACTTTTCATGTTAAAGAAGCCTGAGACTTCCTGGTTTCATCCCTGGGACATCTTTTATTTTGTAGGTCCTTGCTACACTGTGCTATGCTATGCAGCGTAGTAGCAAGTCTGAGATGAATTTGAACTACAACCTGCAATGTTTTCTTAGGAGACTTTGATTAGGACCTAAGGGTGAAGTGGGACAGGTAGTCTTGGAGGTTGAAGCATGGCCAAGTGTAATTCTTTTGCTAGAACAACTTGAGAAAAGACTTTCTTAGTGCTAGCATTTTGCTACGCTGTACGTTGTGTAGCGTAGCACAGTGTAGCACCTAGATTGGGGAATCTTTTGCAAAATTTTCCTATGTCACATCGATCACACTTCAAGGGTATAGCAAGGTAAGCATCCTTGAAGATTGAAGAATGGTCAAGTGCATTTTCTCTATCAATACAATTTCAAGGAAGATTGTGTTATGGTTAGCACCTTGCTACATTGTGCAGCATAGCACAACATAGCGCCCAAAATGGGATGAATTTTGTGAAATTTTCCATATTTTTTCCATGCTACAGTAATCATATTCCAAGGATGAAGTAGGGTAGGCATCCTTGGATACTGAATATCTGCCAACTGCATCTTTTGTGTTTTATCTAACACTTACAAAATTTTTTATTATCACATGGCCTACTACGTTGTGCAGCGTAGCATAGTGTCACAAGCCTCACAATTAGAAAATTTGCTAAACTATTTAGTCCATCCTCAGTGACTCCCTTTTTGCAAACTAGCCTCATGACTGGGTGCTGCGTTGATTGTAATATAGAGGGTGGCAAGCAGGCCCAAAAGTGGGTTCATAGGCATCAGGACTTCCAGTGTGCCATGTTTTCTACATGGTCCAATGTGACACCGTGCTTGTAGAGATACTTGGTTAAATTTCAAAAATGTGCTAAATCATGAGAGTCCAAAAATATATGGTATTTCAATGCCTCCTCTTTATTTACATTTGGAGGATCTTCCCGAGAGATGTTAACAATGAAAACAAAACATTATGCTAAATGCAACACTCACATTGTTTGTTAGTTCCTACTTAGATAATGCTTTGCTATGCTTGGGAGTGCTAGGAAAGCTAAGTATGATAGAGAAAGGGAATGGGTTTGAGGAAATTGGACTAGGAAAAAGGAAAGATGTAGGATGTGTTATCATGAGAGCCATTGTCATAGTGTGATCCCTCGTCAGAATGATTATGAGGGATTTGGCACACATGAGTAGCTTCTCCATTTGGATTTCAACCTCCCATCAGAGTGCTTAGAGGTGGTCGATCCAAGGCTGAGATGATTGCAAAGAAACTATGCTATTTGCTTTGGGAACTTGGCTATATCGCCATTTTTCATTCATTTCTTTAGGGGAAATCATACACCCATGTTCATTCGAGGGAAACTGTGTCATCACTATAGAACAGGTGTTCCCTCCCTGGGATGAGTTTGTGTTACATCCATGTGGGGCTTTGACTAGTCTATAGAGGCTTCCCATAGGACAAGCTGCATTACGTCTATCATGGGCTTGGAAGTTAAGCATGGGAAAGGGTTTCACATGCATTGGAAAATCTTGGGAGGAAGATGTCAGAAATTGTAAGTATATGGAATGGAGATTAAGTTGGCTGAAGGGAGAATAGGATATGCACTCTCAAGTACCTAGGCTAATCGAAGCAAGTACTTTAGAATAATGTAGTGTCTTGTTCTCATGGTGGAACAAATTCATGAATGATGCCATCTTGGCTTTTATCCTACAAAAAAAACAAAGAGAAAACTAGAAAAAACAGCCATCAAGGGTAGTAAGGGCAAAGTCCTATTTTCTTGGGACACTACTAGGGTGGCAAGTGTTATGTCTTACACATGCAATGTTCAAAGTAGGAAGGCCAATGCAGGCTTCGACAGCGGTAGGCCAGAAAGCTTCAACAACCCTACCGAAAATAAGCATTAAAGAGGCTAGGAGCAGTGATGATGTAGGTGCTCAGGAATCCCCACCAAAAGCAAGAATCATGAAATCCAACTGCAAGGTGAGAAGCCTAACAGTTGAATGCTTTTTTAGACTCTAGCAATGGTGAGGACTAGAGGATGCCAACATTATGGTTACGCCACAATTCTTTTGGGACTCCAGCAGGGAGTTCTGACAATGGGAGCTATGACCAAACTGATTGGCAATGATGGAAATAGCTCTAGAAGGTCAACAAGATGTCATATGGCATCTCTAGAAGATCAGCAAGATACCATGGATAACAACACTGCATATGTCCCAAAGGGATTTTCCTTGGTGGCGTGAACTTCATTCTAGAACTACCACATCCCACCCCATCTTGCTTATGAAGGTTGAAGATATGCATGCTCACTTGTTCACAAGGTCACATATGTGAGCTAGGAGGTGTTGCACTGCGAACTCAATTTTAGGTCCCAATAGACCGTAAGATGTGCTAGTTTAAAGTCTTAGTAGACTATGGTCCTAGTTTAGGGTCTAGGCAAACCAAGCTATGCTAGTTTAAGGTCCCAATAGACGATTGTGCTAGTTTAAGATCCCAGCAGATCGCACTATGATAGTTTAAGGTCCTAGTAGACCATTTTCCTAGTTTAAGGTCTTGACAATCCATTGTGCTAGTTTAAGGTCATAGCAAATGGAGGATGGCCAGTTTAAGGTCATAGAGGACCATGTTGTGGGTACTAGTTTTATGTCATGGCCCAAACACGTGTTGTGTCATTTTAACATCATAGTAGATGTTCTATGCCAATTTTATGTCATAGCAGATGGTTTGTGCTAGTTTATGGTCATAGCAGAATATCTACTTACCTTGCTTTATGTTTGGTGTAATCTTTCATGTTAGGCATAGTAGGGCTTCAAGTTCAAATGATTGATAGGATTTGGGAATTCGTTTCCATATGAGTTAGCAAGTTTGAATGCCCCATTCTCATATGATTTTGTTTCCAAAAAAAGGCCCTTCCTAGTTGGCTAAGAATTTTTTCATGGGCTCACAGAAAGCCTTGAGGACTAAGTCCTCCTTCTTGATCAGTCGTTGGTGCAAATTGTAGTGATGTTTCCACTGTTGCTTGTCTTGGTACCACTCGATGCTTTTAAGTGTTTGGATGTGCTCCTTCTTCACAGAGTCAAGGTCAATGATCCTTGACTTGTTGCTTTGAGCCTCATCTATGATGTTCAAAAGGATCATTCAAAGTGATGGAACTTGCAATTCAAGAGGTAACACTACTTTAGATCTGTATACAAGACTATACAAGGTCTTACCTATAGCTGTCCTACATGTTGTGTGATAAGCCCAAAGCATGTAGAGGATTTGCTCATGCCATCACCTCTTGCTACTACTAAGAATCCTTTTCAAAATGTTGATAATGACTTTATTGGTAGCCTCTACTTGGCCATTTGCCTAGGGGTAATATGATGATGAGAAAGAACGTTTGATACCAAGACTTTCATAAAAGGCTTTGGTTTTTATGCTACTAAATTGGGGCTCGTTGTTGGTAACAATAGTCATGGGAAGGCCAAATCATATCACTATGTTATCCAAAAGGAACTTGAAAACTTGTTGGAATGTGGTCTTTTTGAGAGGAATGGCTTCTACCCACTTTGTAAAGTACTCAGTTGTAGTAATGATGAAACTATACCCTCTAGAAGACTTAGGTGTAATGGGTCCTATGATGTCTAGTCCGCAACATTGGAAAGGCCATGTGATTTATGTGATATGTAATTCAGTAGGAGATAAATGTATAAGGTTCCCATATCATTGACATATATTGCATGTCCTTACCTTAGCAATGCAGTTGCATTCCATGTAAGGCCAATAGTAGCCTAAACGTCTAATTTTTGCTACCATAGCCTTGGGAGCTATGTGCCCTCCACACAATCCCTCATGGACTTGATCAAAAAAATTTTGTGCTTCATCCCCATTAACGCAAACTAGAAATATCCCATCATAAGAGCATTTGCATAGAGTGTTTTCTCTTATGACGACATGTTATCATGCTTGCTTTTCTGTTGCATCCCTTTGGGCAAGTGTCAGGTTGTGTGGGGGTTCATCATGTTGGAGATATGTTTTAATGTCATCATACCTTTCTTGAGTATGTACTTCACTTACAGATGCTATATTTTCCATGTGAATGATGGGGTCGGTGCATTTCACTATCGTAGTAGGTAAGGTGGCAAACATGTGTAGCAGTACACTCAGGGCCAACATTGCTAATGCATCGGCTATAGTATTTTCATTACAGGGTACGTATTGAACATCCAAGGTTGCAAATTTCTTTAGCACATATTTGGCTAAATCATAGTAAGGTTGTAAATGTTATGCCTTGCATGTGAATACCTCTTCAACATGATTAATGACTAATTGCAAGTCATCTCAAATTGCTAACTTTTAGATTCCTAACTCTCGAGCTACTAGAATGCCCCTAAGGAGACCTTCATATTCTACTACATTGTTGATGCAAAGAAATGTGAAATGATATGCAAAAGGTTGGATCTCTTGAGAGGGAAATGTGAAAAGCGGTGGCACTACCACCTTGTGCAGTTGAGGCATCATAAAAATGTATGATGGCTTCAAAGTCTGCAAGTACTAGGCGTATGCTACTAACCTGCTCATCTCAAAATTCAAGCTCTATCACTCCTTGATCATTGGTATGCGGAGCCATAAGCTGTGTAGCTATTTCTTGACCCTTTATAGATGACTATGCTACCTAGTGTAGGTTGAATTCCATGATTATGGCTTTCCATTGAGCTATGCTACTTTTGTATATATTGGTTGTAATAGCCCAAAGTATGTTATTCTTGCAAATAATGTTTACTTGGCTATCAAACAAGTAATGCCTCCACTTTTTAAGTTCGAACACTAAAGTAAGAAAATTTTTCTCTACTTTCTGGTATTTTTCTTCATAGGCTACCAACGCATGACTCAAGTAGTAGATAGGGATTTCGGAACCATCATTCCTCTTTTGGCAGAGCAGAGCAGCAATAGACTAGTCTGAAGATAAATGTAAAAAGTTTTGTCTCTCTATGGAGGGTAAATAGTGGGAAGATGGACAAGCCCTTTTTGTAAGCTATCAAAAGCCTCTTGACATTGATTTGTCCATTCAAAGTTAAATCCCTTTTTTAGCAAGTGTTTCACTAGATGCAACTTATCTATTAACCTTGCGATAAATCTTCTTATGAATTGTACCCTACCTTGTAGCCTACATAACTCCTTAAGGTTTGTAGGTGGTGCCAAGTTAACAATGGCTTTAACTTTATCAAGCTCTACATGTATCCCTATTTTTGACACTAAAAAACCTAACATGTGTCCACTTTTGACTCTGAAAATACATTTTCCAGGGTTGAGGTGAAGTTCATGCCTACGAAAACATTGAAGGACCAAGTTTAGGTTTTTTTCATGATCAATAGCTTTCTTAGATTTAATGGCTATATCATCCATGTAATCATTTATCTTCTCTAAATGATAGTCACTAAAGATGTAAGTCATCACCTGCTGATATGTCGTTCCTACATTCTTTAGCTTGAAGGACATCATCATGTAACAAAATGTTTCCTAAGGGATCATGAAGGTGGTGGCTAGTTGATGTTCTAGGTTTATGTGAATTTGATTGTAGCCTGAGAATCCATCCATGAATGATAGTAAGGCATGGCCTACCGTGGTATCGATCAGTTGGTCGATGCTAGGCAATGGAAAATCGTCCTTAATCGTTGCCTTGTTCAAATCCCATAAGTCTATATAAATTTGTATACCCCCAATTTTCTTGAAAATGACTATGATGTTTAATACCCACTCCAAATAATTGAATGCCCAAATGAACCCATCCAAGTAAAGTTTTTCCCATGTACAGGTAAGGTGATTTCTAGTTTAATCTTGCAGGTTTTTTTTTTACCACCTTTACACATGAACCTAGTATGATATTATGTTGTATGATGCATGGGTCTAAGCCTAGCATATCTTCATACAATCATTCAAATACTTTAGCATTAATTGAGGACCTTAAAGATGTTTTTTTGAACCTGACTCTAGAAAAGAGCTAACCTTTAATGTTCTTGCCTCTCTTTTGGATGTAGTCATGGGGATTTCGATAAGGGGGTCCTCAGTTACATCACTGACTTCTAGATCTAAGGCACAGATTAGATGTTTGAGGTAATCTAAGGGTGTTTCTAAGGATGCTATGTAGTTGTCATAGGAGGGTGGTTTGAAGTCTACCAACTCTACATTCAAGGATCTCATAAACCAGTTGTGGGGTCCTGTCAGAGTTAAGGGAAAATAGAGATCATCATGCACGGTCATTTTTTAAGCACTCCTACAATAATAAGCCAAAAAAAAAAGTCAAGTGATACCTGCTTAACAAAGCAACATGCAATGAAATATATGTAAGGCAATGATGCAATGTTAAAAAATTTCCAGTTTAAGGTCTTAGCGGACCACCACCATGCAAAGTTATATGTCAAAATTACTAGTTTAAGGTCGTAGCGGATCATCACTATGACTAGAAAATAGAGGGAATTCTAAAATTGCTAGTTTAAGGTCATAGCGGACTACAATCATGCAACATTATATGCCAAAATTTACTAGTTTAAGGTCATAGTGGATCGTAACTATGCAATGTTGTAAGTCAAAATTGCCAATTTAAGGTTGTAGCAGACCGTAGCTGTGTAACATTACAAAAATGAGGTGAAAATTTTGGCATATTTGCATGCTATGCTACAACTGTGTGCTACACTGCAACTATGTGCTATGCTACAAGGGACAAGGGCATTCCACATTATGCGTGGGATGTGGGACATTCCATGTTAGGTGTGGGATGTCCCGTGTTAGGTGTGGGACATGGAACATCCCAAAAATTAACAAGTGTTGTAACCTTGTAAGCTATAAATAGGGGATTACCCATGGTAATCTTGTCATTTTCATTATCAGAGCTAACAACCATAGCATAGTGCGATTCAAACAGAGAGGCAATGTAGCGATCGATACATCCAAGTTTGTCAACATGACGATGGTGCATAGGAGTGAACGTAGGCATCAAGGTATCACAAAGGTGGACGAAGGAGAATGCACCTTGCAATGTCTCCCCAGGGTATGCATTGAGGAATCACAAGAAGCGCCATCTACACTGTAAGTTGCTACACTACCCTTTCTTACATTGTGCGATCTATTAAATGGGGCTGTTACTATAATCACCATGCCCTAGTGGATACAGTCGTTACCATCGCTACAATATGACTTTTGTCAGTATGGCCTTAGTTGCCACTGCAGCTACTACACTATGGTTATTGCATGTCATTTCCATGGCTACCATTGTTGTGGGTGGGACAATGTATTATTTTGAGGGTTTAGAAGGTTCTGTGCGGCATAGCATACATTTTGGATAGCGTAGCACCCATGGAGGGAGTTCTAGTTTGCAAGGTTTCTAGGCAGCATAACACATGTTCTGGGTAGTGTAGCGCATGTAAAGGGGGTTTCAGATTATATTTTATTTTGTTACATTGTGTGCAGTGGAACAGGGCTGGGGCTATGGAAACGCTATGTGTTCCTTTTCAGGCCATGTTACTTTTTTCAGTGTGATTGATAGGCTATGTTGCATTTTCAGTGCCTATTATGCTATGCTGTCATGCTGTTATGCCATCATACTTACTACACTACTAGACTTGCTACATTGTCATCGTGTTACTTTTGTCAACGTGACTAAAATACTATGTTGTGTTTTTTGTGCCTATTATGCTACGCTGTCATGATGCTATGCCATCATACTTGCTATGCTACTATACATGCTACATTGTCATCATGTTACTTTTGTCAGCATGACTCACAGGCTGTGTTGTGTTTTCAATGCTTGTTACGCTACGCTATCACACTACTACACTACCATACTTGCTACGCTACTATTCTTTCTATGTTGTCATACATGCTACGCTGTTATACCTATTACGCTACTATGCCTGTCACACTACATGAGGTGTACCCATTACATTGCTACATTGCATGTCACATGGCCGCTACGCTGCATGGGATGTACTCGCTACGCTGTGTCATGCGCTACGCTGCTACGCTACGTGTAACATGGCTACTATGCTATATAGTAACTATCACTTGAACACTATGAACTAATGCTTTGTGCTACACCATGCAAGGTCATGTTAAAATTATATTGATCGTGATTGAGCTGGTTGGGATTCTATGCTACCTAAGTGCCCTTGTGGCCAACATCCCTCCCTCCCCACACATGAGTAAGGGACTAGGAAATTCGGTTTCAAGAAGGTGCGTGGAAATTCCTAGAGTTCCTCCTTCGTCACTTCAGTGTGATGGTATGGTAACACTTGTCAGCTAAGACCACTGATGTTCTGGGTGAAACGCTATTGCCTAGTGCAAACCATGGCATCTTATAGTTTATGGCTAATGGATCTATTAAAGGAGAAGGGGTCGAGAGCTCAAATCGACACCTAAAAGGTTTGAGATGCTTGTCTTGGGTTTGGGCTATGCTTGAAATTAAGTGTTACCATAAGTAAAACACCTTGTTTGTCACTCGTCACATGGACACTTTATTCCAGAATCCACCTAGGACCATCTACTATGTCATTGGGTGAGTCCTACGAAGATACTTAGGTATGGTACATCATTTTTCTTGCATAGTTGAAATGCTTATTATGCTCTGTGTGTTGCTAGATTTATCATTGACAAAGATGGTCTCCACAATCAAGAGGGGGCATTGGCATTGGCCCAAATAGCCTTACAAGAGTTCTCTTCTATCGAGAACATGCGCACCAGTGTCATAGAATAGCTTGGGGCTGATTTAAAAATCTATCCAACCAAGTATGCCAAGTTCTATCTGAAATGCGAAGAACTTAGAGGGTTAGATGGTGAATGGGCATTCTGCCAAATACCTACCATGGAAGAAGTTTTTGTGGAAATCCCATGTGAGATTATGAAATTTTTTTCATGTGTTCAAGTGATTGATTTTTTTTCGCCTTTTGTTAATTTTTTTATTGATTATTGTGATAATGGCCGAGTCCAAAGAGGTTACGGTAATCATGTCCAAACGTGAAGAAACTAATCTCTTATTTAAATACAGTGAAGTGGACGAGACATGAAGTTGGTTATGTAATGTGGCCCTAGTCACCCTTGTTCAGAATTTCCAAGAGGCTGGGCTCATGGACCTATTCTTAGTAATAAATCCAAGCATTCTGGTTGTAGAGATGCTCACCCTTGTTGATTCTTTTAAATAAATGACTAACCACTTTCACATGCAAGTGGATAATGTGTGGGTGGTGTTTGAGATCACCAATGGCCTTTTCATATATCTCTTCGGTGTCCCTTTTGATGGTCTACCCATAGGGGATAAGATTGGCAAAGATGTAAATCATCGAGGGGACATAGAAGAATGGTTGGGAAACAACAAAGATCATAAGGGGATTTACATGCAAAAGGTCAAGTTAGAGGTAGCCCATAAGGTTTATCCTATCTTCCAGACTCACACTTTCTCCAAGTTACTCTCCCAAGGAAAAATTCTTGCGGTAAAGAAAGCTTGGATTATGAGGGATGTCATGGAAGAAGGGACTCGCTATAATTGGGCCAGGTACCTTGTTGAGGGTTTGTGGGCAGAAATGGTTAAGCTTTTTGAGAGCCTTGATGCACATGTTAATGTGCACTTTGCTTGTTTTATAGCTTGCCTATGATGATTTGCTAAATTCTTGGTGGTCCAAGAAAATGGCATCTGGGTGTTGCAGGATCACACACAGATATCCAAATCATGGATCTACAAAGTATTCCACACCACTCAATCCCAGGATCCCCCAAAAGCTATTTGGAAGTCTTTTTCAATAAGAACAAAGGATCAGGTGGGAGAACCCTTTTATGCACAAGACAACATTGGACAAGAACCTCCCACTAACATAGGCAATGTGGTAAGGGGGCCATGCCTTAATAGTGAAATAGTAAAATCAAAATTGAAATGCAAGAAATCTCATCCAGTGGAAGAGCCTCCACATTCCAGTGAAGAAAGAGGTAAAAGATTGCGAATCAATGTTCATAAAGTGTATCCTACATATGTTGGTGAGCATGGTTTAACTATCTTATTAGCTACTCCTACCCCCATCCTTTTTTCTATGTTAGACTATCATGCTCACTCTAGATGTGTTTAATAGATGATGAAGAAGAAGTTTTGGCCCCTGAGGCAAGGGCCCATGCCATAGAAGAAGAAGAGGCCTTGGCTGCAAGGAGGAGGTCCCTACTGTAGATGAACCTTTCACAGAGTGTGCCCTAGCACCTAAGGGGCTCATGATGGTTGAAGAAGCTGCTACACTATTAAATCATCTTGAGAGAGAAGGGCAACAATTTGATGCTGGTGAGTTTGATAGTTTGCTTGATAGTTTGTTTGATAGTCTACTAATGGACAATCCCCCTGCTCTCACCCTTGAGGGTTTGCTAGGTAGGAGCTTTGCATTTTCATTTATGTTACTTTTTAGTTTTTTTTTCCTCTTCTTCACCATGCTAACATGATTTTTTATGTAGTAGACACTACTATTAAGGCTGCTGATTCTTCCTCTTCATTTCACCTCCAACCATGGGTAGAGACCTCAAATAAGTTTGCCTTTATGAAGGGGCTAATTGATGACATGATTGATTGGTTAAGGAAAATTGATCCTGAGATAGGTGTGTTTGAACTACAACATTTTCTTTCTATGTTGTTATATTTTTTCCATCATCTCATGACTAATGCTTCCTCATGTTGGGTATAATAGCTTCCTGACTAAAGTGGGATCCAAGACAAGCTATCAAAGTTGATGCTGTGCTTGAGCTCCCTCCAGAGGGAACCAAGGTGCCTCTTATTATATACGAGGAGGCAAGTAAATGTGCACTATACTTGGAATGATCCCTGTGGGAGTGTAGGCATGTTAACAAAGATCTTTGGAAGTTGGTCCAAAAGCTAGAAAAGGAGAAATCTAGTCAAGTGGTTGAACTAGAAGATCTACAGTCAAGGAATGAGTTCTTGATGGCTTGTGACACTTCCGATGGCAGTTGGCATACGACCATGATTGATTATGAAAAATATTGGTTAGCCGTATGGGTTAAGAACAAGGCTACTTGTGAGATAATTGAACAATGCTTGCAAATGGATCTACTAGCCTAGAAAAACTAGGACTGGAAAGATTACAGTGCCAAGGTGTACGAATGGGGGCAAGCATAAAAAAATCATAAAGACATGTACAAGGTGGAACATGCTACCTACCATTAAAAATATCAAGATGCTTCTATTGAATTGCATACTCATAAGCTATTTATTGATATAGTCAGTGCTACCAAGGCCTATGAAAAATTTACAAAACATGTGTTGGTGAGTGAGTGTCTCTCGAGAGAGATGACCTTGCCTTCTGGGGAGACCACTACTAGCACGTTTTCTCCAAGGCCACCCACTTGGATGGCTGTGGAAAAGGGGAAGATTACAGCAAGTGTTAGCTTGGGGGAAGAAGATTAGGTGAACTTAAGTGAGGATGAAATACTTTGATACTTAGTAGCTAGCATGGACAAAATATCTCCAAAGATGGACTCAAGCCCATCTCACGTTAGCCAAGCTTTACTATATTGTAGTTTATTTTGTGATTTGTGATCATAATTTGATTCATTATTTTATTCTTACTTGATGCAGGACCCAAATGAGGATATAGGACCTAGTGGGATAGGGGATAAAGATTCTGGCGGAGACTCATAGCCCATTGGCAATTTTTTCTTTTTTCTTTGAAATGAAATACTTATTGTTATGTATTCTAAGTATGGACTTATATTTAATGAAAAGTAAAACACTTCTTTTATTCCTTTTGGCTAATATTTTTGTTAATGTTCTTGGGCCCCTTGTGGGCCCCTTGTTTTAGTTTAAGGCCATTTCAAGCCATTGCTAGTTTTATGCCATTTTGGGCCAAACATAATGTACTATTAGGACGTGGGTTTCCAGTTTTAGGCCTTGGTAGGCCTTGTCGATAGTTTAAGGCCATTTCAGGTCATTGCTAGTTTAAGGTCATTTTAGGCCAAACATAATGTAATTTTCAACAGTGGGATTGACAGTTTTAGATCTTGGTGGGCTATAGCAATAGTTAGAGGCCATTCCGGGTTGTTGCTAGTTTAAGGCCATTTCAAGCCATAATCGCTTTAACTAATGCCAATGGTAGAGACAATGCAAATAGAAAATTTAATGCAAAACAAAAATCATGTGAACAGGAGTATAAAATTTATTGAAGCAAAGTGGAGGTAAAATTAATCATGCAATTGTTTCCTAATCTAATGTGGGTTACGCAAT
Organism: Gnetum montanum; assembly: GCA_015680685.1. Taxonomy (NCBI): domain Eukaryota; kingdom Viridiplantae; phylum Streptophyta; class Gnetopsida; order Gnetales; family Gnetaceae; genus Gnetum; species Gnetum montanum. Next base: position 293,341 of record MNCI01002312.1, read on the forward strand.
GCATAGGATCGGGAAGCCTTGTGGTGGTTTTCCTCTATGCTATCATTTATTGTTTGGAAGGGAAATTTGGTCCACATGGTTTCTTCATTTGAGTCGATAGTTTTGGATGGCTCATTTGTCAAACATGGAATTTCAGCATGAATGGGTGATTTATTTTTAGAGATTTCTATATCTAATCCTTGCTCCACGTCTATAATTTTTATGGCTCGGGGAGCTACTACATCACCAAAGATCACCACCTCTCCACCCACATAGGGTAAGTGGATCTCTTAATGTATGGATTGAAACACCCCAAAAAATGTGGGATCATTCTTACTTCACTAAGCCTTGCAATTCACGTAACACCACAATAGTTCTTCAGGAGGAGAACATTTTGAGTTTAGGCCAGCTAGTTCAGAAAATTGTCTACTTTAGGTGAAAATAGGCTCTACGGGTCATCCTACATATCCACCTAAGTAGCACGCTGAGCTGACAACCTGCTCAGAAACGGTGCATGGAGTTGGCAGTAGCATCCTAGATGCACAAAATAGTTCAGCAAGTTTTCTAAATGACGAAGTCTACTACACTACGCTATGCCTCACTATGTAGCATAGCAAGCTTCAGAAGATGATTGCAGAATGGAGTGTTATGCTATGCTACACCACGTGATGTAGCATAGCATGGAAACAACTTCACAGCCAGTCCCCACGCCCAATTTTAATTCCTTCAGCAATGTCTCTTTCTATCAGGAAGTGGTAGACGATGTCTGCTACTATGCTACACTAAGCTACAAGGCGCAACAAGGTGCAGCAATCCTGCGAAAAAGACAGAAGGTAGCCCAAAGCGCTGAATCAACAAGTTTGCAAGTCTCACGAAAGAAAAGTTTGCAAATCAACAAATCTTTCGCGACTAAGACCAGTTGCTACGCTACGTAGCATAGCATAGCGTAGCAAGCATGCAACACATATGTAGCAAAATGCGCGACAAGGTGCTATGCTACACCAAGCATGCTCTACTACAAATCACAGCGAGGCATACAGGTGGTTGTGCAACATCAATGCACTTTATCTAATTGGACCATTGACACATGTCTCCAGATGCTGACGGCACAATTACGATGTCGTAGGCTCACAGTTATGGCATAGTAGGTTCACATTACAACGGTCTTGCTAGTCCAACGGTCATACATGATATGTGTCGCACCAACAAGTCAACATGGGCCCAGGGCACGTGGCATCCAAACTATCTATTTCGCATGCCCTTGAGCCCTATAAATACCCTAACAAACAACATCCAAAGGGTCCAATAATTTTCTAAAAAATGGCATTCAAAAAGGTTGGACTATCTTTGGATGTTGGGAATTCTCAGGAAAACGGCATTGAAAGGGCTCAAATTTTTCCAACAAGCAACATTCGAAGAGTTCTAAGATTTTACAAAGTCTTTGACTTTTCCTCTCTTTGGCACTAAATTTCTCTTCTCGGCACATTGTAGCACTGAGCATTGTAAGCTTTATGTTTGACACTACAAACAGTGAGCACCTTTAGCTGACATTTTGTTTTGTCTCCCTTTCTACCACCTTGGTAGAATCCCCTGCATTGTCAACGTTCAAAGCCATACCCAAGCACATAACCTATTTTGCTCTACACGTCCTGGTTACTCTCGGGATCTTTGCACTCTGCCACACTGTGCAACCAACCGTATCCACATTGATAGAGCAAGCTTGTAGCTTCCGAGTGGTGCATTTTTCTAACTATATTTTACATTGTTTTCTATTTATTGTTGTTTTTTACACTATTTTCTTCTCTTGCTTCATTTACTTTCAAGCATTACTTTACATTTCTATTCCTGTTTCAAAAATATACATTGCAAAAGGCTATATAGACACCAATTAATTCCCTATCTGATCAACCAGACCGTTCAAGATGCCCCATATCTGCACACACATAGCACGGCCCTCCCGCAGGTATGGGGTCAAAATTGTTACGCCCATCAACCCCTCGGTGTTTTCCAACCACTAACGTTTTCAGTTGTCACAGTTTTCTAGCACTAGAAGTAGGGCCTTTTGGTGCCTTTTCTACATGTCATGGTAGTTCTGTGAGCCTTCTGCACCCTAATATGCATAAGCGTAGATGCGATACCCTTTTGTAATTTTTTGCACTTTGTGCGGTGCAGATTAGTCACCTCGATAGTTCCTCGAGAGCCCTACAGAACACAAGGCCTCTGATCGCTAGCTGACTAGCTCATATTACGGTAGTCTTTCTTGCATTCTGTACCCCATCTTGCATGGTATAGAGTGGTCGCTTTGATGGCCCCTCGGGGATCCTGTGAGATGGAAAGTCTTCCTGACTACTAGTTAGCTTGCCTGTCCTATGATAGTCTTGCATGTGTTCTGTACCCCATCTCGCATGGTATAGAGCAGTCGCTTTGACAGTCCCTTGGGGATCTTGCGAGACGGAAAGCCTTCTTGGTCTCTAGTTAGCTTCCCCATCTTATGGTAGTCTTGCATGTGTTCTGCATCCTATCATGCACTAGCATAAACGTGACACCCATTTGTGGTTTTTTACACCTTGTGTGGTGCAGGTCATTCGCCTTGACGGTTCCTCTGGAATCCGACAAGATGTAAAGACTTCTTCTTCTTCTTTCTTTTTGCTATTCCCTAGTTTCCTTGTTCATTCACACTCTTTTGCATAACTTTTTCTCTTTTTTGCATAACTACTTGTTTAATGATGGATTTTTCAACTATTGTTGCAAACGTCTTCAATGTTGAAGCTTCCATCATGGTTCAAGGCACTACTGGTGTTGAAAAACCTTTGAATCCATTACTAGAAATACGTCGATCTCTCAGAATCCAAAATCAAGGACCTAAGGGATTGGCCCAACAACACGAGCATTACAGTTTCCATTGTGCAAAGGTGCATGCAAATCTGCCCTTGGATTTACATGAACTTAAAGAAAAATGTAGCTTTGAGTTCACTTACTGCAATGGAAAGGAATTCATCGCTATTTTCGGCATTTCATTACTTTAATGCAAGCATACCAAAGGCTTCTAGACCAACTAATCTAGTTGGATAGGCTTAGGAAGCAATAGGACATAACGTCCAACCAAGATGATGCTTTCTAGGATGGGCAGGAGGAACTTGATTCCCAACCAGATGAGGAAGGTCCAACTGGCCCCATTCCTATCCCTCCTACCCAGTCCCTGTGGGCCAAGTCATCGTCTATTATCTCTCCCTTTGTAATTACACCCATGCTCCCACAACCTGTGATTATAGCTACTATGGATAGCCACACCGATTCTATGATGTTCCAAAACCCTCTTTTGCCTATAGCTACTATCCCTTTGCTGACTGCTCAGTAGTCTATTCCTATAGCACATCGTATGCCAATCATCGCTACCCTACCATATGTTCATACCATGCCTCTTTCACAAGCATACACAACTTTTGTTTCTGTGCCTACATTCACATCCGTTCCACCCACTGTGGTAGGCCCTGGCCCCTCCACATGGTGGGCCCCATTTTCTTCTTCATCCATTCCGCAAGCATCATAGATGTCTCACTACGTGCACTCTCAAATGCACCAACCCTTGCAATTGGCATATCCTAACATGGGGTTCTGGTCTACACTGTCGGTGACACAAGTAGTCTACCTGGCAACCGAACCTATGGTCGTCGCCTTAATGACACCACCTGCCAAGTGGTGGACAACACAGGTAGCACCGCTTGCGGGGGTTGTCCCGACAGTACCGTCAATGGGTCAGGCTGCCACCCCTACCATACCATAAGTGGGAACTACCCCAATAGTACCCCGATCATCCACAACATCGTCAGGTCTGGACCAAGCATTTCAGCTCATCCAGACCCTCACTGATGAAATAAAATGCCTTAAAGCTGCTAGGTATGACATGGTACAAGTCATGGACTTCTACTAGAATGACCCTATCAGCCTTGTAGTCCCTACTTTGACATTACCCCCAGGGATGTCTCTCCCACATTTCACGAAGTATGATGGGGAGGGAGATCCCAATGCACATCTTGTCACCTTCATATTTGAGTCTTTGCTATTGCAATAATGGACACACACTATCATTCATGTCTTTGCCATGTCCCTAGCTGGAAAGGCCTTGGACTGGTATAGTGCATTTCCATGCTCATCCATATCAACTTTGGAAGAGCTACTGACCCAGTTCATGATGCGCTTCAAGTAAAACTTGAAGCTAGAAACCATGCTGGACTAGCTGATAAGTGTAAAGCAAGATGCTCTAGAGCCAGTCCAAAATTTCATTCAACGTTGGAGTGTAACCCTTAATGAAATCCGTGAGCCCATCATGGAAGCCCACCTATTGGTCATCTTTAAGGGTGCAGTGAACGACTTCATCAAGTATAAATTGTACTACCTTGCTCCTCGCTCTCTTAGTCAAGACTTTGCTCAGACTAAGAGCATACAGGACATGACCGAAGCAAGCAAAGACCTGGCCTACATCGCTTACAAAAGCACCTTCACAAAGAAGGAAAAGGGTAAATCCCCAACAACCATAGTGGCCATTGTGGCAACTGAGGCCAAGCCCAAACCTAGTAGTCGTTGTAGCAAGAACAATAAGAAACTGGTCATACCCGCAACTAACCCTGTGCCCAAACAGGGCCATGTACCTCAACCAGTTGCACCTACACCCGAAACATCTGCACAACCCAAACCCAACTTTGAGTGCAAAGACTGCTCAAAGTACACCCCACTGCCTCTAAAGCCTTCAGAGCTTCTGAAGCAACTGCTGGTAGCGGGCTACATCCAGCATAAGAAAATGTTGGAAGAGGCAAATGTGAGACATCAGCGCTACTGTGAGCTCATTAGAAATCCCTCTTTGGCCCTACCCAATGAGCCTCCTGTTCCTAGGGATTTCAGGTTAGATAGGTTTTGTGAGTACCACCAACAATGTGGTCACAGCACGTATTATTGTTTGTCATTGTATGATGACATCCAAAGATTAATTGACCTGGGGAAACTGGTGTTGAACGAAAGAAACCTAGTGCACCCTGAAAACCAATCTATGTATGTCTACATAGATCCCCTCAATGCCAACAATGTTGGTTATGTCATCAAAACTATTGGCATTGACAGTGATCCCAGGCCATCCCAATAGCCATTTGTGGTCTACGTTCCTCAGCATAGTGCACCAGCACCACCAACGACTGGTCCGAGCTCGTAGCAGTTATTTGTCTTGAAAGTCCCACCACGGGTATCCATCTTTGTGTCACCTGTTGGCAAAGCCATGTTGTCCCATCAGTTAACACCTCTATCTCCATTTATCATCAAGGGCCTGATGCCTTCAACAGCCCCTATCTTGCACGACAAACCTGAATAGCCTCCTCGCCCCGCAAGGCAAGAAGTCCACTTGGTGGGCGAGATGTCAAAGAGAAGTACCATCAAGGGTATTCCCAAGACCACGTCTACACCCCTTGCATCTACACCTTCGCCTCCAAAGATGAAGGTTAACATGACTATGTAGCCTACATCACCCTACCGACAAGGATCTGAACCCAGATCCAAAGTCACCTCTCCTCGGGATATTCGTCTTATGGGATGAATCGAAGAGGAGGAAGGTGTCAAACAAGGGGACAGCCAAGACTTTCTGGATACCCTCACGTAGTTCAAGCAAGCTCTAATGTAAAAAAATGCTACATTGAGCTTGTACAACCTAATCATGACATCTGTACCCCAGTGCGAGGCTCTAATCTGCATGTTAACAGTGGTTCTAGTCTATGAGAACATGCCAGCGGAGGAGGAAGTGATCCATTTGGTCATGCTTCCCTCCATACCTATAGAGTCCATGACACCTCAATTGACTTTCTATGACAATGTCATTAGGGAATATCCCGAAGGGGGTTAGGTGACTATGTCATCTCTCTTCATCACAATTCGGGTCGGCCAACACCAGATCCGAAGAGTACACATTAATGATGGGACCACCACAAATGTCATTCCCTTCCCTATTGTGGACAAGTTAGGATTGGTTGACTAGATCAAACGCACAGTAACTTCATGTCTAAGGTCCTTCAACGGGGCACATGTCTTGGTGAAAGGCACAGTTCATGTACACTTCGTAGTAGGGGAATAGTTCCCCACAAGCACAATGTTCATCATGGTCGAGGAAATACTTGGGTTTAACTTGATCTTGGGAAGGTCATGGTTAGCAAAACTTAGGGCTATCTCCTCACCTATACACTAGGAAATCCACTTACCATACGTAGGTAGGGAGGTGGTGAACCATGGTGATGAAGTAGTGATGCAAGGAATTAGTAATGTAGACATGGAGCAGGGCTCAGAGGTCACAACCTCCGAGAGTGAGGCACTTGCTCATGCATGCATTAACCATCAAACGGAAGGATCGGCTCACCGAGCCGACTCCCAAATCGAAAATGCATGGGTTGAGTTGCCCTTCCAAATGGAGGACAATGATGTGAATGAGGGCCCTAGTGAAATATCTTGGCCTCACATTCTGATCAATCGATGACAGGTCAAGAGGTAGCTATGCATAGCGTAGCACCCTAAAGCTTCCTTCCCAGTTACCATCCCTTGTGCATTCGCCACTTCTTTGCTTTGTCACCATGTTAGTCTTCTGACATGCTACACTACAGCCCAAAATGGCCTAAAACTAGCATCGTTGCTTTTGCTTTGTTATGGCTCAAAATGGCCTAAAACTAGCATCATCACTTTTCACTTTATTAACATGTCATCCTTCTAGCATGCTATGCTACGGTCTGAAATGGCCCAAAACTATCATCATCGCTTTTTGCTTTGTTAACATACTATCTCTTTTGGAAATGGCCTGAAATGGCCTAAAACTAGCATTGTTGTCTTTTTCTTTACTAATACATACATAATCCTTTTGGCATATAACACAATGGCCTGAAACGGTCTAAAACTAGCTGTTAGCACATTTTGGCCATTTCATGGAACAAGTTGGCATGATAAAACTAGTTAAAAGTTTTTGCAATTTGATCGTTGAAAAAGTTAATGGCAATTCCCAAAGGTGCCTATTTCCAGCTTGTCAGTCTTCAGGAGATGCACGAAACAAAAGAAGATATAAAGTAAGATCCTGATGACATGGAAATTTCCATCGGTGACTCCTCTTGCATAGTTTCAGGACCAATTTCATCTTTCAGGGAATCCGGAAAAAGTGTAACTTCAAGGAGCAGTGGCAGCCGTGAATTCAAGGATGATGTAAAAAAAAAAGAAAATGATGAAAACGGAAAGAAAGAACTAAATATCTTAACTTCATCCTCAAGGACTAGAAAGTAGGGAGATATTGAAGGGGGTAGATCAAATGTTGAACTAGATGTTTCTCTGACAAGCACGTCTATTTTACAGTGGTAGGGGGGTAAACTTGTACAGCACATCACGAAGCGTTTAATATTGTTAACAATTTTTTTTGACCAATTATAAAGATCGTACGTGGACCATAGATATATATTTACTATAATTACTATCTCTATTACTATGATTTAACTAAAATATGATTTAAATAAAATATTTTAAGATTTCAAAAGAAAAAGAAAGTTATGGGATATTTGTTTAACATCCTATAAAAAGGGGGATTTATGGACGTTTCCAACCATAGCTTTTATTTATATAATTGTAACTTTATGTGGAATTTGTAACTTCCTAGCCTTAATCCATGATGTTTGTAACCATTAAAAAGGCCACTTGTCAACTATAGCCTCTTTATCTCCATAATGGCCACTTGTCATTTCCATGGGACACTTGTCACCTACAACTTGTTTATCTCTATGAAGACACTTGGCAACTGAATGAAGACACTTGGCAACTACATGAAGACACTTGGCAACTACATGGGACACTTGTCAACTGTAGCTTTTTTATCTCTTTGGTGGTTGAAACCACCCAAAATTGTTGTAACTTACCTAACTTGTTGGGCAAGTAACCTCCTAACTTGTTGGGCAAGTAATCTCCTAATTGGTTAGTCAAGTTACTTGAGAGAAAAGTTAGGAGAGATATTTTAGAAATATTTTCTGGATATTTTGGAATATGTAACTTCTCTACCTACCTTTGAACCCTATAAAAAGGCTTCACGGGTCAAGGAGGAAAGGATCTCAATTTTTTGAAAAAAAAATCAACATTGGGTCTCATACATCACACTTGGGATCTTGGAGGATTTGTAAAGACGATTGCTTGTAAGATGGCTTGCTAGAGTAAAGATTTCAGCCTCTTTGTCATGGTCCTATGAGTTATGCATTTCATTTTTTGTTTTGTTTAAATTG